>MEIZ01000033.1:276138-287638 GCA_001723225.1 Globodera ellingtonae | reverse complement strand
TGTACCAAAAATAAACTTATGTATTAAAAATCTCAAATTAGGTGGACGTAAATTTAATTTTAGAAATTTTCGATTTTTAGCTTACATTTTTGGCACAAAAAAAGGTCAATTTTTAGTGGTGCATTTTTGGGATTTAATTGTATCTTTCTTAAGCAATTTTAGCCAGAAAAAAAAGGGTTCGATTTTAGAGGTGTATTTTTTACTGTATTTGTTAAGCAACATTTTGGCAGGGGGTGCAGCCTCTCCCTGGCTAGGCCTCTGCATGGTTATGTCTTTGTTATAGCCAATATTTAAGGCAATGGAGCGAACCGATGTTGACCAAAAAATGTCCATTCGATTCCTGAATTGAGGTTGAAAGCCGGGATGTGCGTTAAGCTCCTTGTGATTCTTGTATAATCTAATGAGATCGCTAATCACTACTTTTGGACGATGTGTCTTTATCAAATAAGAACGACAAATTATTCCTTTTTTTATCCTCTACAAATTTATTGCGTTTTTCATTCCCATTTATTTATTTTAATTTTATTTTATTTTTTTAAAATAATTTTGCAAAATTGTAAGATGATGAAAACTGCTGCGGTAAGAGTTCAAAAGGTGGCCAAAGGGAAGAGAAAATTGGATGCATCGAAGCTTGCGCTGGATCCGACTTTGCATACGCTGATCCGGTGAGTCTTAATAGGCTGACAGCACATCGCCAATCTGACGGGGGGGGGAGGCCGGGTGAATATAAAAAGATCAAAATCTGCGAATCCGTCTTCTATCATTTGGAACAGGAAATCCGTTGTACGCCTTCGTTGCTTTTACACAGTTCAATTCGTTTTAGATCCCAAATGGCCTCAGCCGCACCGCCGCTCGGTCCGTCATTGGGCCAACGGGGCGTAAATGTGGCGACGTTCTGCAAGGATTTCAACAATCGGACATCAAATATAAAATTTGGCGGGTTTTGTCATTCATTCTTACATTTACATTTTTTCAAAATTGTAATTGATTTTTAAATAAAAACATTAAATTGAATTATGAAATTGATACTCAGTTTAGCAATTTCAGGTGCAACTTTGTCTGTTTCCGTACATGTCAAACCGGACAGAACCTACGACATTGACATAAAAACTCCGACCACCGAATGGCTTTTGCATCAAGCGTCGGGAATAAGGCGAAACAAACAGGAAAAAGGCACGGTTTAGTGAGTGACTGACAATTTAAATTGTATTAAAACTTCATTTTTTTGTTCTAACAGTGTTATTTCAGATGAGACTATCGGGATGCTGTCGGTGAAGCATATTTATGAAATAGCCAAGGCAAAATCCAAGGACAAATCCCTCGTCGGAGTGCCGTTAGAAGTGAATTTCCAGAAACTATTTTGGTAAAATTGTAGTTTATGGGGGTGTGACCGAATTTGACTTTTTATAGCTCAATCGACAGAGCTCGCTGAGCTGAGCACGAATCTGCAAAAATTAACCGGGGGCAAGCACTTTGAAGCAAGTTATGAGTCCGGGACTGAAGTGTCTTTTGACTGGGGACTCAGTTGTCCACTGACCAAAAAATGGGTAAAATCACTCATTAAAAACGGTTTTTGAACCGGTTTAAATTTTTGAAACTTAAGGAAAAACGAGAAAATTAAGGAAAAGCGACATTTAAGTAACAAAAGCCGGGTAAATAAAATGAAAGGCCGTGTAACGGCCCGCCAACAGCGAGCATGCGATGACGGAGCAAGTAGTGGGGCGAGACGGAGGGGAGGAAGAAGTCTGACGAGCGCCACTGGGGGGCGAGCGCGCGGGGACCCGCGGAGCGGGCGCGCGCGAGACCCCCAGCCGGGTCACGCGCGGACTTCTTCCGGAGCCCGGAGTCTCGCCCACCTACTGGCCGCCGTAGTCGAGTGTGCGGTACTTTGGCTGCTATTTTCCACCTTACTGTCTAACTTTTCCCCTATCGGGCTTTGTGTTTAAAAAAGTTGCTTTTTCCTTAATTTTCAAGTTTTTAAACCGGTTCAAAAACCGCTTTAAATTCTCAATTTTGATTTTCTGTCAATTAATTCCTAATTTTGAAAGCCAATATGAGTGATTTTTCCCATTTTTTAATCAGTGGACAACTGAGTCCCCAGTCAAAAGACACTTCAGTCCCGTGCTCATAACTTGCTTCAAAGTGCTTGCCCCCGGTTAATTTTTGCATATTCGTGCTCAGCTCAGCGAGCTCTGTCGATTGAGCTATAAAAAGTCAAATTCGGTCACACCCCCATAAACTACAATTTTTCCACTATTTTTATCCAAGAACTTTTTTATTTTATTTCAGGAAGTTTGCCAACTGATTATTGACAGGGCCGACTCGATGGGAATCAAAGTGCAGAAGGAGGATTTGGACCCAGAAAAATACAAGGAATTTCTCGAACATCGTCAGGAGGTGGTCAAGGGACAATTGGAGGAGATCGCAAAGCAGGAAGAGGCCAAACTGCTTAGGACATAAAAAAGTTTACAACATTTAAATTTTGTTGTATCATTTTATTGCACAACTCCCTGATGTTTATTAAAGGAACCCAATTTTTTTTTTGTTGCTCGTAATCGCACTAAAATTATCGTCGGTTTGAGAGGGTCCTCCTACTCGCCGATGAGTGGGCTGTTCTCCCTGTGGGGTTTCCATTTTTCCATGTGAGTAATTATCCGTCGCCAATTAGAAGTGCATTGGGTTCCGATCGCATATTCTTTGACAGAATATTCCGTAAATCCTTGCACAATAATCGTTTTCTGCTGGAGGATTGTGCTAAATGGCAGCTTTGCGCACTTACATTTCGTCCATTCTGCTCGTCTCGATGACGACGACATTTTCCCCGTCGAATGCCTTTTTGAGTGTTGGTGAGGGATTTTGTGGTGTTCCGTCGGGACTTTTGTGCCCTCGCTGCTGCTGTTGCTGTCCTCAGCCGAGACCATGCGGCTGTTGTTGCCCGTACGAGTAGGGGGCGGGTCCCGTTTATACGTCCCCATTTCGCAAGGTCTTGTCCTCCTCCTCCTCCCCGCTGCTGTTTGTGCCAACCGCCGCCGGTGATGGCATGGGCACCACCCTCCCCATGTACTGCTTGCCATTCTGTTGCTCGTCGGTGCTGTCCTCCCCCTCCCCCTCCTCAGCCACTCTGGGCCCCACCGTCCCCCTTCTTCCAACAACAACAACAACAGTTCACGTCGCCTGTACATCAGCAGCTGATCATGAGCAGTGACTTCAACGGCGTCGCTGCAACTTCGTTTGGCGTTGGCAAAGAAACGGCGGCCGCCCACCTTCCCCCGCCGATTGTAACGGCCGAAGCACAACAACAGCAACAACAACGGATCCAGCCCATCATTTATGTGCTCGGAGGCAATTCGAAACGAGGCCAAGGAAACAAAGTGTAATTTGCGCTGTTCAGGGGCACCATTAGCGCCATTGGCCAATGAAACTGTCGGCGGAGGGCCTACGAATTCGCAAATGACGGAAAAAAGTTCAAATGGAAATGTCACAGTGCCGGCGGAAATAGCGGCCGAAGAAAGTGCAACCAGCAGCAGCAGCAGCGCCAAAACAACGGCGGCAGAGACTTTGTCGGACAACGAGTCGAGCAATTCAACGACAACAACGGCCAAACCCCCATCGACAGCAGCAGCACTAAATTTGATTCCGAAAGTGAAATTACGCATAAATCCGAGCAAAAGGCTGTCAGTCAAGACGGCGACTGAAGCGAAGCGAGAAAAGTCGTCGAAATCGAAACTGAAACATTTCTTCGACGAGGAACAATGTGAGCCGCCGAACCAATTATTATTTTTGTTGTTTCTTACAAAAATGAGCAGCAAGCAGTCCATTATTGAAATTCATAGCGGAAAATGAGGCCCAAGCACTGTACGATTACGAGGAGGAGGAGCCAAAGACAATTTCAACGAACAAAGTCGCTGCGTCAAAGCTGTTCAAAATGGGCATGGGCCTTTTCACAGAGAGAGACAAACTTCTAATGGAACTATTGGAGGCACATTTTTCTTCTTTCTTTTTTGTTTGCTCTAATTGTTTTCATCAAAATGGCTTAAAGAATCGGAAGAGAAATTCGCGGAGAAAACGAATTTCGAATGGGCCGGCGGCGGATGTGTGCAACAGCAGACGGATGGCTCGCGTAATGGGAAATGCAATTGTTGAAGAGAGTTCCATAGCGAAAAGACTGGTCAAAAGAGCGTTGCAATACTCATTCCCGGACTCACAATTTGACGTAATTTGCGCCGCGGGAGGTCTGCGCCACTAAAAATGTTTTAAAAAACCAAAAAAAACACAAAATATTCAGGCGTGTTCAGTTACGCAATTTACGGTAAACGACACTGTGAGGTGCAGCGGAAGGGTGTGACATGCCTGGCCTTTGAATGAATGAAAGAATGCGACGATAAGTATTTTTTGTCATCATAAAAACATAATAAATTCATAAAATGAGAATCTTGTGGTTAATCCAAAATGATGATTTCGCCCTGAACGGCCATGTCATTACCATTTTTCATTTCTGCTTCCATTTTCACATGTTCCTCGATGACTTTTTTGCGCCGTTCACTGATAATCTAAACTTTAAACATTACAAAAAACGTAACAATTTGACGCGCCTTTTCACCCAATTGCGCATTACCTCTTGGATTTTGGCCGCATGTCCGCCGTAGAATGCCTTCACCATGTCAGCTGTTTTGGTTCCGAGTACTTCCGCCACAAGTTTATGATCACCGTTAAATCGGATTAATGCTGCAATTTACTGATCAAAACTTCCAAAAAAGAGCTTTTGATCTTTTACCATCCATCGCCGCCGTCTTCTCCGGTTCCAACCAACTGTGGACCAAACGTCGCTGACCGTTTGAACTGCTCGTCGCCGTGTTCTGCACAAATTTACGCGCTTCTTCCAATGTGTCAAGACGTTTTTTTCTGTCCCTCACTTCCTTCTCCAAATGAATAGCATTCTGCTTAAGCTTCTTCTGAGCATTCGACACTTCTCTGTCAATTAGAACTAATTGTAAGCAAAGTAACTGTAAATATAGTAAAACGCACTGGATTTTCTGTTCGCAGACGGTCTTGTTTCTGTGTTCAATTTGCAATTCGTCCGACCCGTCTGCAATGTCTTTGAATTGGTGCACCGTTCTGGCCATCTCTGCAAACTGTTCCGCAATGTTTATCATCTCGGGCGGGCAAATTGGAATCCGTTTGAGTTCTTCGACAGGCTGAGCACACACACGATGTTTGTTTGTTGCCCTGAAAGCATTTGAAATTTTAATGTAATCCGATTAAATTGAAACACTCTACATGGCGCTGCGGTATAAACTAACTTGAAGTAGAGTTTACAGCCACGGCACAACTCGAGTCCATTAGCAGTGTACAGCTTGAGCACCTCCTTGTGGCAAACCTCGCAAATGAGTCGATGCAGCTCCGATTTGACCTGCGTCTGACCTTCCGAATCACTAAAATTTGTTCAAAATAGCAATATAACATAGCAATCTCGGCGAGGTTTTCTTCCCCCCTCCCTAACTCAATTTTTGTCTGGCCACGTTACATACCTGTCCGACGCTCCATTCGTCTCGATTTTATCGTTGTCTGTGACGCTCTTGTAATTTTGCTGTTTTTTTGTGAGGTAATAGTGCTCAATAAGAGCCGACAAAGTTTTGTGCGAAAGAACTTGGCGAATTTTGCCAAAGTTCTTTCCAAAATACATATGGGCGTTTCTGAAGGCGAAAGCGTCGTCAGCGGAGAAGCGCTCCTTCCCGATGGTCCGTCGAGTCACCGCCGAATTGGCTGTGTGCAAATTGTGGTCGGAGTTGTACAAAATGTAAAGCGCCTGAAACCCACGAAATGCTTAATAATTATTAACCCAAAAAGTAATAACAATTGGTTCAGCCCTAAACGTAAGTTTAGGGTTCCTCTACTGACCCTTTCAAGGTCAACTCCGTAATCCTTGGCCGCCGCTTTACAAAAATCATCAATTTGTTTGTCTTGTAATTTTCCGTGCTTTGCGGACCAAAGGCACACTTCATATTCCTTTTCCTCGTCGCCGTTTCGTCCCTTACACTCCGGCAGCACAAATACTTGATAGCTGGTGCCCACACTGATCGGTTTGCTCCTCGACCCGTTCATAATTGGACTCCGTTTGGCTTAAAAAAACATTTATTGTTTGGAATTTCAAGCCTAAAGGATCGTTTTTGTTTTTAGTTTGGCAAATCGGTCATATTTCGAGCGTTCAAATGAATCGAGAGTTTTTGATTTGTTAGATTTTGAGAAGAGTTACACAAAGCTTTAAGGTTGGAGTGATGAAGAGTTCGGGTGAGACGAGACTTCTTTTTTGTTTGATAACCACATATCATTCCAAAAAATTTTGTTGGATTTATACGCTTACTGTCTGGTGCGTCATTCTTTTTGTTTGTCGTTGAACGCGTTTTTCGGGCCATCGCGGGTTGAGACTGGGGAGGCTGAGACTGCTGCTGCTCAGCTGAGGTTGAAGCTGAACTTTTTGTCCTTTTTTCCTCCTTCCGTTGGCGGTTGCCAGGATTTGGCATTTAAAATACAGGGCTAATATTCCGAATTTGGTCTATGAATTGAATGTCAGAACTTCCGTTCGCGCAATTTTTATTTTACCGGGCTCTAATCAAAAAATGAAGTGCAAGGAGTGGCCGGGGCGGACCAGTTCAGTGCCCACGGCGGTTCAGTGCCGCAGGGTTCAGAGCCGGACGGTTCAGTGCCGGACGGTTCATTGCCGAACGATTCAGTCCGGACGATTCAGTGCCAGCAATTGAAAGGCTATAATTTTTTTTAAACTCAATCAAATCAAAATCCCTTTATCCCTTCCCATCCGCACTTCATGGAATGGACCAGCGACTCGCCGACCAATGGCCGGACTCTCCGACAAGCCCGGGCTATGAAGAGACCCCTCCCCCCCCATTTTCCTCACTATTTAAACGTGATCAAAAATGCCCCATTCGGGGCTTGTTACCTCTCCTGACTTTTATATTCCATCCCCCAATTTTCACGCTCTTTCTTTTGCTGATAAACTTTTTTGCTAACAACCGTTTTGATTGGGACATTCGGTTGACAAAGGCATCTTCAGTCTGTCCGAATATCCCACGGGTTTTCGCGACAAGGTCTGATTCTGAGGCGGTGAGATCAAAGCACCGAACTACTAATAGGCTTTGGTAGCGGATGGATCAAAAGGGGGCCGCCCCGAGTTTTCTTGCTCGCTTTAGGGGCTGTCTCTTATACACATCTAGATGTGTATAAGAGACAGGTTTTCGGTCGGAATGGACTGACTGACTGGCGGCTGTACTTTCGCCCGGCAATCATCGACGGGAGAATGTTCGCCTAATTATAATTAACGAACGATGTAATTCGGCGTTAATACCGCAGCTTTTAATATTCAAATTTAAATTAGTACTGTGCCTTTGCCTTGCCTTGCTTTAACTGAATTTGTCCGGCATTCCTTCGGCCGTTGGCACAGAGAAAGTGTCGGCGCGAATGTTTTCATCCGTCGATTTTGTACTGTTCGGCTTATTCCTGCTGCTTTCTCTGCTGGTCGGCCTCTACCAGAATTTGTTCTCCTTTTTTTCCACACAAAATTCTGGCGGAACTCATCCGAAGGTACAGACAGAGTCCGTGAGTTGTTTGTTGTTCATGTGAACTGCTCGCCCTCCTCTCTTCATCGAGGAGTTCAGCTTCGTCCGTCCCCATCCCCGCCCTTTCAGCGGACCGCCACCAGCGACTTCCTGGACGGCGGCCGGCAACTTCCCATCCTTCCGGTATGCCTTTCACTCCTCACCACGTTCGTCTCCGGCATCGGCCTCCTTTCCGTGCCAGCGGAAATTTACTCCCGCGGCTCTGCCATGGCATTGTTCAATTTGTGCGGCACTTTGGCTTTCCCCGTCATCGGCTTCTTCTTCATTCCGGTCTTCTTCAAGCTCAAATTTCTGAACGCCTACGAATACTTTGAACATCGCTTCCAATCTCCGTCATTGCGTCGCCTCGCCACGCTTGTGTTCATAATGAACACACTCTTCTATATGGCGGTTCATTTTTTGTGAAACTTTTTCTAATAAAACAAACACCGATTTTGTTGTTCTCGAATTCTTTCTGTCCCTTTTACCCCCCGGGAAGGTTGTCGTCTATGCCCCGGCCATTGCTCTTGCCGGTGTCACCTCACTGCGCCTATGGCCGTTCATCCTTCTTGTCGGCGTCGTGTCCACCGTTTACACCGCAGCCGGTGGCATCAAAGCGGTTATTTGGACGGATACCCTCCAGGCAGGCTTCATCTACGCCGGGTTGGGCATCATCATTCTGCGCGGCACAGCACAAGCGGGCGGGCTGGCCAAAGTTCTGGCGGTCAGTGAGCAGACGGGACGACTTTGGGCCGCATTCCGACTGCACCCGTCGCTGCTCCAGGTGTTGGTTGTACTTCTTGTTCATGACGGATATAAATACCTATCTGCTTCATACGTAACCCTTTCCGAGACAGTACAACAACGTGTGGGTCGCAACGTTCGGAGGTTTTCTCCAGTGGACCTGTATTTACGGACTCAACCAGATGGCTATGCAAAGGTGCAATCAATCAATTAGCCTCCGTAATCACCTCTTTATGTTGTCGTCAACTTCAGGTACTGCTCCATGCCGTCGCTGCGACATGCGCGCGTCGTCCTCTCGTTGACCATACCGGCCAACCTGGCCATCCAACTGATGATCGGCTACATTGGCCTGTTGATGGTCGCATACTTTGACAAATGCAATCCGCTTGCATTGGCCGAGGTCAAAACGGTGGACCAAGTGACCATTTTGATGGCATCGCGCATTTTCGGTTCGATTTTTCAAAAATAATAATCCGATTAATTAGCCGACTCTTCCCACACCCCCATTCAGAAGGCGTGCCCGGCTTGCCCGGCATGTTTCTGGCCACCATTTTTAGGTTTTTAGTAAACTTCACCGTTTTCCAAATTTATACCGGTGTTTTCAGTGCGACTTTGTCTACCGCCAGTTCCGGTATCAATTCGCTTACAGCCGTACTTTGGGAAGACTTTCTCAAAGTGCCGTTGAAAGAGTTGTCCGATGCCCGCAAAAGTGCCGTCATGAAAGGCATTTCGGTAACAATTCATTCGAATTTTTGCCGTTGAATTTTTTTATTGGCATTTTACAGGTCTTCTTTGGCGTTTTGGCGACAGGGATGGCATTTGCCTGCACTAATCTTGGCGGCATTTTCAATGTCGTCCTCACCATCATCGGTCCGTAGGTGTCGAGTAGAGGGGGTCCTTCCATTTTCCTAATTTTGGCATTTCATCCCCAAAGGTGCCACTTCTGGTCCGCTCGTCGGCCTTTTCTTCCTCGGAATCTTTTTTCCTGGAGCCAACAAAATCGGTGCGTTCGTCGCTTTCGTTCTGTCCACCGTCGGGCTGCTGTTCTGCACGTTGATGAGCAACGTGCAAATGCCCTATCGAAATTATGCGATCACCGCCTACGGGGCGATCGGCAACGAAAGTGCGCCGGCGGCGGCGTGTGTGGCGTACGAGGGGGCGGAGGCGTTCAGGAGGGCAAATGCCAGGCGCGTTGGGGCGGTTTTGAAGCAGTAGGGTTGGCGGTTCCCTGAACCGGACTGAGCCGGGAGTTTTTCGTTTCGGTTCGAATACCCGAAGAATTCCCAGGAACCGCTAACCCAACCTTAGTAAAAGTACAACCGTCGATGCAATGCTTATTGAAGTCCAAGCAGTTCAGTGCCCATTTTATGTCCACGCACGGCCCTCACCTGCACTTTGGCAATCCCGACAGCTTGGCCTTGTCCAAACTGTCGCCTTTCAGCTATTCCAGTTTGGGTATTGCCGGGGGGGGGGAATTGTCCCCGTCGGGGTTGTTAAGAATTTTTTGTTTTGCTTAAGGCGTTTTGCTCGTCCTTTTCATCGGCGTGCCCACAAGTTGGGTGTTTAGACAACGCCTAAGTCCGTTGCAGAAAAGGTCATTAGAATTTATTTTTTGACACTTTTTTGTTTTGGTTTGTTTTTCAATTTTCAGATTGACTTTTGCCTGTACGTACAAGGGACTGGACGAGCCGTTCGCGGGGAGGCGGGGAAGCGCTGTTGGAGGAGAAAATGACGGGGAGGGGGAGGCCGCCGCCGAATTGTGTCCATTGGACAAAAAGCATCAGAAATTACTGCCGCTGGCGACAGAGGAAGCGGCGGACTGCGAATGATCAATTAATCAATCGATCGATCAAATCTATCAATCAATCGATTGATCGGCGCAGCGATCACTTTTTGGCTTTACACTTACACTTACTTTCTCTCTTTTTCCATTAGCAGACGAGAAAATTGTAAATGTGAAAAATATGTAAAATTTAAAAAAATGCGAGCATTTCATTTCATTCATTTGTTTATGTGCACGTCGCCGCCCCTTTGCCTTTGGCCGACAATCATCGCCCCAATTTCCATTCGCCACCGTCGGACTGAACTGTTCGAAGTGCCGCGAATTCGTCCTGAAATTTTAAACATTTTTTTCCGTTGAAAAAAACCCGACGAAATTCGCTTACCCTCGCCACATTCCCTTTTTGCGCCCGATTCGACTGAACCGTTCTTCAGCGAAAATTTCCTTTTTGCTTTCTGCTGTAGATGACGACGTTGAGCTGCTTGAAGTCGTTCCTAAGACAGGGAATATTTTTGAATGGTTTTTTTCGATGGGAATTTCAAAATATTAAAATATCGGAAAATTGGACGCCGGTAATCAGAAATTTACCTGGAATTTGCGATACGGACTCATCACAAGCGCAATTTGGGCGTTTCGACGTGCCTGAGCAACCAGCAAATTGTGCCGTTGGTGGTTCTCGTGATGCGAAGGCGGTGGAAGATGGGACATTGGCGCCGGGGGGGACGCCGCCGCTGTCAGGCATCCAGAAGACGCATTGAAGGAATGTTCGAACTGGTACTGAATGTAAGCTGAGAACTGGCCCAACAGCAACGGGTCCAGCTCCAGCTCCAACTCCGACGAGTCGCTGGTCGAAGAGATGAGGTCGTCCAGGGAGGGGTCCGGCGACAGCGAACTTTCGATGGAAGCCAAGTCCCAATCTGCCGGCAGCAGCGCAGCAGAAGTCGGGAATGAGTCGTCGTCGTCCATCGTTCGGTTGGAATTGGAATTGGAAAAGGGCTGCTGCGCGAGAGCCTTCGTCGCCGACGGGGACGGGATTCGTTGGAGCGTCGTCGTCGAGACCACAAAGACCATTTTTGTTCGGCAGAATAAAACCACAGCAGCACTGCTGGACGAGCCCACAACGACCGGCCCTTTTCAGTGCCAATGTGGCGCCTTGATGGCGCCAAAACGCGCCACCCCCTCCCCTCTGCCCCCCGGGGGGACGCGTTGAAAGCAGCGATAAGAGACAAACGATAAAACGGCAAAAATGGTGGGGACTCAATTTTATTTTATTTTTTGCATTATAAGATAATAATTGATTCTATTAACAAATGGAGGGATAGTCAAAATGTTATCGCCGTTGTGAAGGGGAGAGACTAAAAGTTAT
>MEIZ01000033.1:254766-265299 GCA_001723225.1 Globodera ellingtonae | reverse complement strand
ATTGGCAATGTTGATGTTTGTTGTCTCTGAAGAGAGGTTCCCCGGGGAACGGCCGAATGTCCCCTCCTTTGGACATTAAAAGAGTCGGCAGGTCGCACTAATTAGTAATTACAAAAAAGTGTCATTCAGTCGAGATGTTTAACAAGTAAATAAATATATGGCAATTCTATTACATAAAACTCCCAACTGCCGGGCCGGCCACCTTTTCACCCCGACAGTTTTCTCGACGCTGAGCATCCCGTGACCGTAGATAGCATGCATGTATTTGCCGAACATCATCGACAAACATTGAATCCAAAAGGAGTAAGGCCACACAAAGACTCAAAAGCGTATGGCCGGAAGGATGGCGAGCAATTGCGAACGATCCCACAACGGTGTCCAAGACAAGTTTTTGTTGACCCTTCACAACTTCGAACGTGCAGAAACTTCAACGAGAAAAAAAACAGCGATTGACAAAGTTCACAAAGGCATAGCATTTATTTATGTGCATAGGAGGGGTACCCTATAAGCCCACATCATCCGATTGATTTATCGTTCGGGAGAGTTCGTCACGACTGAAGCAAATTGATAAGTACGAATCAGGGATGTCGCGCACGCCAAAAGATTTAACCGAACGTGGAATCAAAATTCCGCACCCAAAAAGTGCGGAACGCCGAATTTCGCACCTTAAAAAATTAGCACCCAAAAAATGCGGCCCTAACCATAAAAATCTTTTTCTACGGTATACTACCATAGGAACCCAAATTGGGGAGCTTGGCGAAATGGTTGAACTGCTTGAAATTGTTGCGGGAATTTTCCATTCTTTTAGCATTTAACCTGCACCAAATCAGTCAAGCCTTATACCATTGGAAAGCTCTAGATGCACAGAAGCTATTTGCAAAACTAAACTAAGCAGTAAATCAAAGTTTAAAAAAGTTATGATCAGAATCACGAAAAAGTCCGATTTTTGGCAATTTTACCTTAAAACTTTTTTTAAACTTATCAAGCCACTTCGACTTTGCTGTAATGCTTTTTCTACTCATTTAGAGCTTTCGAATGGTATAAGGCATTACTGGTTTGGTACAGGTTGAGAAGAGTTCTGATGTTTCAAAATTCACTGGGACGGGACTCACGGGACGGAACCGGCCAGACTGGTGCAATCGAAATTTTGAATTTTTTTCGCCACGATTACATTTTTTTAAAATTTTATAAGAAATGAAATAAAATTCGAATTTTTATTGTTAAATCCTTTAATGATGTGAAATACATGCCAAACCGTAACGACGCCGATCAGCCCACCAAACAGTCCAGTCCCCCCAAATGTTGAACAGTATTGAAAACTCATTTTGTGTGGTTTAATTGACATCTTAAAAAATTGAACAGCTATAACCGGCTCAGAATGTTTTCCCAATCAAAATTTTGATAACAAAAGTTTTTGATGTTCTTTCAATTTTACCCTGAAGTATAATAATTCCCATTAGATTTTACAGACTCCAATAATGTCAAATAACGAATTTCCTGCCAATGTCACAGCGCAAGTCGACACTCCTCAATACGGCGTGTCTCAGCCGATTTGTACAAAGGAATCAACCGAAAAGGATTTACGTCTAACCAAGGAAGTAAAGTATTTATATTTTAAAAGTTTATAAAATTCAACTATTTAGCTCGAGATCTATCTCAGAAGCTCTGGGATTTTTGAATCAGATTTGGACATACAAAGACGTTTTGATGTCTTGAGAAGGATAAATTCACTAGTCAAGAGTTGGGTTAGGCAAGCCTCGGAAGGAAAGGTAATTTTTAAAAGTTTTCTGTTTTCTTTCTATTTGCTGTTTTCAAACAACAAAGGTACCGCCTGAACTGCTCGAATTTGTCGGTGGGAAACTGTTCACTTTTGGTTCGTACCGTCTCGGTGTCCACACGCCCGGGGCCGACATCGATTCTTTATGTGTTGTCCCACGACACATCGAACGCACCGATTTCTTCTCATCCTTTTACCAGTTGCTTAAAGAGGTTACCTACACGCGTGGTGGTGGGGACGTTGTCAGAAAAATTTTCATGGTTGAAGAGTGCAAAATTTTGAACATGTTTGTCGCTGCATAGGGCCAATTTTTCCCTTTTGGTGGGTATGTGAATAATTTTCTGGCCACGTCCTGTGCATGTTGCCAAATGTCTTAAAAATGAAATGATGTCAATGATGCTCTTTAATCTACACTTTGATCTGAAACATTTCTTACTAAATGTTGACAAAGAATTCTGAGACATTTTTTTGAATCCAATCCAATTTATTAACAGTCTCAAAAAGGGGTTTTAACAAAACTTAAAATATTTTAGGATGAAAAAACGGCCGACCTTCACAAAGTTGAGGACGCATTTGTTCCTTTGATCAAGCTGCGATACGACGGCATTGAGCTGGACATTTTGTTTGCTCGCCTGGCATTGAAGGAAATAAAAGAAGACCAGGAACTTTCGGACGACAATTATCTGAAGAATTTGGATGAAAAAAGCATCCGTTCTCTAAATGGTCAGGCAGGCAGAACATATTGGGATTGTGTTACACTTAAATTTATACAAATTTATTGCAAAATCGGAATGAAAACATTCTTGGGAACGAATTGTTTTGTTGAAATTAGAGATCGGACTGGGTCTGGATCCAGACCAGGACTCCTGACCCGGAATCCTGGTATTTTCGACCGAAGCACCAGGATCAGGATATCCTGGAAACCAGGATTTTCAATCCTGGTAAATCCAGATCCAGGCCCGGGATTTTTCAAAATTCCGGTCTCTACTAGTAGTTGAAATCCATTTCCGACTAATAAATCCGTGCAAAATCCATTTATTAATTATAGTAATTATTAACAGGTTGTCGTGTGGCTGACGAGATTCTGCGCCTTGTTCCCAACCGGCTAAATTTCATTTTAACGTTGAGGGCCATCAAACTTTGGGCCAGAAGTGAGAAAGTCTTTCCCCCTTTTTAATCTTTTCCGTTTTCTCTTCTCAGACCACGGAATTTACTCCAATGTGTTGGGCTTTCTTGGAGGTATTTCCTGGGCAATACTCGCGGCCCGAACCTGCCAATTATATCCAAATGCGGCGCCTTCTGTTTTGTTGCAGAAATTTTTCCTCGTCTTTTCTGCTTGGTATGGAAGGGAATTTGGGGGGGGCATGTCTAAAATTTGAAATCATATTGCTTCTTCTTTAAGGGACTGGCCGCACCCGGTCATTCTGAAGGATGTGGACGCGACTCCGCGCATTGACATACCCTATTTTATCGACATGATATGGGACCCCAGAACACGGGCATCGGATCGCTATCATTTGATGCCTATCATCACACCAGCGTTCCCAGAACAGAATTCGACTTTCAACGTGACCAGGTCGACCAGACAAGTCATGACCAACGAATTCAAAGAAGGTAAGAGACCCCAGTATTACTATTTGTAATGCATGAACTTGGGGGTGTACACCAAGGGCCCGGGGTTCACATTCACAGGCCATTTTTTGGGTGCGGTTACACTTACAAAAAGTCCACTAACATTTTTGGTGGGGATTGGGAGACGTACGTGATGATGCCGACGGGTGCAGTCTGGAATTTAAACTACATTTTTTTGTTAAGAATTTCATTTAAAACTTCAAGGCAGTGGCGCTGTCTCTTATACACATCTAGATGTGTATAAGAGACAGCCCCAAGAAACTGACCGATTCTGCTCCAATCCGAACTCGCACCTCAGCGGGCATTGTCGGAGGGACGGACAGCCGCGGAAAGAGGCGGGCGACTTTACCACGGTTGGCTCTGAATTGAAATAAAGTTTTTTGAACTGCTCCAAGTTGAGGGGAGGACCTTCGCAGACGGGGCAGCACTCTCCCGGCACATTCATCGGATTTTCGCAGTCAGTTTTACAGATGAATTTATGGCATTGCCAACGGAAGTCCAAACACGTGCAACTGTTGGGGAAAGGGAGGGGGGAGGAATGTCTGCCGCCTTTGTTGTGGTTGTTGTTGTTGGCACCCGCTCACTTTGTGCACCCGTCCCGGTCCGAGTGCTTGCCCTCGTCGTAGGTGAGGCCCTGCTCGTCTCGACATCCCAAACAGACCGGACAGCACTCGCCGGGCACAACACCAACCCAAGTGCAGTCTTCTGAAAGGGGACCGATTGNAAATTTCACAAAAAAAACAAGAGGGGGGACCCTATTGTTTTGCACTTTTACAATTTTTTGAGCAATTTTCTTAACAAATTCCATCAAAAAACTCAAAAAATTTTCCCGGCGGCGCCTATCGGCACCACCGGGCCGCTCCTGGCGCTCAAATGGGAATGCCATCTGAGCGCCGCGCTCAGATGGATCAATTCCCCCCTCCGAAATTTTTTTCTGGCTACGCCCCTGCTTCAAGGCTTGACCTTTTTCAGTGGCTCTACTATACTGCACATTATTTTTATTTTTGCAATTTGTTTATGCATTGTGTTTGTTTTCAGGCCTCGACATTATGCTCGAAATCATAAATGGACAGGCGACTTGGAAGAAGCTGTTTGAGGAGGTCAATTTCTTCACCCGCTACAAACATTTCATTGCGCTTCTATGCCTCACGGAGAACGAAGAGGACCATTTGATCTTCTGCGGTTTAGTCGAGTCCAAAATTCGACATTTGGTGGCGTCTTTTGAGCGCAATTCGTGCGTAAACCTTTGCCATGTCAACCCACGACAGTACAAACCGGCATACAAATTGGAGCTGGACATCGACTACGAGTGGGTTTCTTTTTTTTTTAAATTTATGTGGGAGATAGACAAAATGGTAGCCCCGGTGGGCGGGAATTGACCCTCGGCGCGATGATACAGCTTCGACCCCCAAATGTTCTTACAGTTTGAGTTACCCCGGGGCTGGGCTTCCCACCAACCGGGTTTCTTTTAGGCTCTTTATATGTGGACTATTAGAGACCGACCTGGACCTTGGTACAGGTCTGGATTTTTCCTGTACCCAGAGTCCAGGTCCAGGAATTTTTAAAATCTCGGTCTCTATGGACTATCATAAAATAACAAGAAACAATGGCTTTTGGGTAATGCCGGAGGCATCGGGTCTTAAATGTACCTCTTTTTTTTGCTATGGTAACATATGTTGGAGCCGCAAACCTAACACTTTACATGATTAGTGCTTTGAGGAATCCGGTGTGCACTTTATGGTTCATTGGGCTCGACTTGAACAAGCAACTTTCCAAGAAAATTGATCTTACTGAAGAACTACAAGGGTTTACGGACACCGTTTACAAAAGTGCGTCCGTGCTGAAGGACTTCAAGGAGACGATGCGAATTCATCCTTCATACACTCGCCAACGAAATCTAATCAAATGGTTTCGTCACGAAAAAATAAAATTATTTAAAAAAATTTTTGAATTTTAAAGGCTCTCTAAAGAGGACTTGGACCGTGGAAGGCGTGCAGAAAGACGTGCTTCCACAGCAACTGCCTCCCCACGAGTGTCCATGCTCAACACGTCCTTGGACTTGACCACCGGCAAGTCGTTGGACACCAGTGGAAGCAATTCGCCCGCACCGGTGGAAGAGCCGTCCATGAAGAAGCTGAAGTTCGACAATGGTGGCCCATCAGGAAAGCAGCAGCCGCCACACCATCACCAACAACAAACAGCAGAAACAATTTGATCGGTTGTACTTTGGGTACTTTGCCCTCACACACCAACAACACCATATTAATCAATTATTAAACACACATTTTGATGGTGAACACGTTTACTTTGTTTGTTCATCGCTCTGTTTTTGTAGATGGTTCTATCATCCATTTTTACACATCATTTGATGTTGTTTTTTTTTTAAATTTAATTTGCACTATTTGTAAATACATAACTTATTTTTCTTTTTATATATGGATTTGTTTGTATTTATTTTTTACTCATGTGATTGAAAACGAAAACAAAACGAAAAAAGCGCCCCGTACGTACACAACGACCGACTTTGTCCAGAAAAGAAAATGTGTTAAATATTCTTCAAATTTATTTGTATTTAGAACAAATTATTTGTAATTAGTTGAAAGTGCGTTGTTCGTGATGCGGCTGCTGTGTTGTTTGGGCCAACAGCAAATTGTTTCTGCTCGTTGGCTTTCCGGCCTCAGACCGTTCGATCGCGTTCGAACATTGAAAGCGCCCATTGACGGGAAAACGCCGAAGCGATGCACTCCCGACGAAGCTGTTCAGGCTATCGAGTCCGGTCCGGTTTTTTTTTATAGGAATACGCTTTGCTGGGTTTTTTCTGGAGATGTTCTTTCTTTGATTGGTTCTGTTATGGGAGGGCGGTTATAACTTATAAGCAACATTTAATGTGCCGAACGGCATTTTACTATGGCTTCTTCCTTTTCGTATGTTTTTAGCTGCTTGTTTTGATGACATTCGCATATAATTCATGACAGGCGAGCACATTTTTCTCCACCACGCGATGTCGTGCCCCACCGACTTGGTGAAAGCGTTCGGCAGACACGTCGAGAGGAACAATTTGAGTGGGATTCGTGCAAGTCACGCGCTTACGTGTGGCGAAGTTAGTGAATGAGCAGCTCAAAATGTAGTCCAACAATCTCTCCAGATTCCATGGGTTGACGAGAAATTGCACGACCGAGTACGGAGTACAACCATCTTCATTTGTTCAAGTTTCCGGAAGTTGGTGAACGCGGGTAATTAATTGGGTTGGGTTGGATGGAGTGGTGGGAGCTGTCTAATTATGCGAATCAACCAGGAAAAGCCGACTATTTGCCCGTCTTCCTTTCCCAATCCGCGCGTCTTTACGACGAGAAGGCTCTTCCGGTGGACACTGTACGTTTTGGGGAATATTCCGGGGACTGTGGTGGGCTGCTATTTCTTTGTAAATCACCAAATTTTGGAGTGTTTGAAGAAATGCAACTTCCCTTTGGGTTGGACCCGTTTTTCTGTACTAAAATATGGCACACAATGTTTTGCTGGAATATCCACCCCACAAACCAGTTTGTTTGTAGGCTCTTCTGAATGTTTCTCCGCCGGATCAGCATGGTACTCTTTCAACTACTAGTATATTTTGTGTGTGTGACAATTGCGCAGAACAGGTTACTGCTCGCTCGGGATCAACGTCGACTTGTCCAGGTCGTTTCGCGCAAAGCATCTTTTGAAAAACTCGCGCGGTTCAGTGCCGCGGCACGTAACGCGAAGCGAATCATTGCCTCCGTCAACAAAACACAGCCGCGCACATTTGGCGACTCCGAAATTCACATTTCCCAAATTGACGCGCTTGTCGAGGCGGAAACGCCCATTTACGAGTTGCCCGCGATCGAATCGTCTGAGGCGGAGAAGCAAATCGGCAAATTGATAGCCGAGAATTTGGTAGAGGACGGCGCCACCCTTCAGATGGGCATCGGCTCAATTCCGAACAACGTGTTGGAGCAGCTCAAGGGCCACAAAGACTTAGGTGGTGAACAAAATGTGCAAAAAGGTAATTGAATGAATGAACACCGCAGGTGTGCACAGCGAAATGGTCAGCGACGGAATCGTCGAACTGCTCCAGCGGAACGTGATCAACAACAGCAGGAAGAGCATGTACCCGGGCAGAATCGTCGTTTCGTTTGCGATGGGCTCTCGCAAATTCTACGAGCTTATTGACAACAACCCACTTTTCCGTAAATTAATATTTGTAATTAATTGCCATTTTTAATGTCTTTTGTGTGTTTAAAGTATTTGGGAGTGCCGGCTTCACCAACGCAACAACGACAATCATTCAGCAGAGCAAAATGACCGCCATCAATTCGGCCATTGAAGTGGACTTCACGGGCCAAGTCGTGTCGGACACGATCGGGACACATTTCTATTCTGGTTGGTCGGTCTTTCTTCGCTTGGGGGGGCTTTATCGGGCGATTTAGGAGACACACAAATTCAAATAATTTTTTGTTTTGTTTTTAAGGTTTTGGAGGCCAAGTCGATTTCATAAATGGTGCTGCTATCGCCAATGATGGCCTCGGGAAGTCCATCATCGCTTTACCGTCGCGAACCAACAGAGGGGAGTCGAAAATTGTGAACACCTTGAAGGAGGGGGCCGGTATCGTGACAACGAAAGCGCATGTACGTTTTGGGGCGCCTGCCTTTTATTGTGTGGGGGGTTTTGGAATATTTTTCTATTTTTATTCTTTATCTGACAGTGCCGGTATGTGGTGACCGAATACGGAATAGCCAATCTCTGGGGGAAAAGTGTTCGCCAACGCACGTTCGAGCTGATCAACATTGCCCACCCGGACGATCGGGAAAGTCTCGAAAAGGAGGTAATCAGAACAAATGTGCAAAAGTGGGAATAGAAAATCATTCTGGAAAGTTTTTATATGATTTAGGCTTATTCCCGCTTCAAATGTATGCCGTCGAAGGATTGATTGCCAACAGAGAGATGTTTTGTTGTAATTTCCTCAAAATTCACAAAACCCGGGGGGGGGGGACGAATTTAATATCCTTATAAATTCCGGACTTTGATCGTAACCCCCGATATGCCTTTGTTCTTATTTATAGTCATTTCTATAGCTATTTTATAATTTGATTGACAGTTGTTCTTGCCTTATTGATAAATGCAAATTTGTTATTTTTATTATATATGTAAATGGAATATTCGAAATGCTCAATATTTGTATTAGCGTGTTTATTCTCATTGTCTTTAAATAAACGATTTGTGCATACCTATTTGTATATTTTGGCCTACAATTTCAGCTTTTCTTCAAGAAAGAATGGGTCTTTTTTGAGTGAATAATTAATTCTTGGCGAAATGTGTATTTTCAAATTTTTAAATTAATGAGGCAAAAAAAAATTGCCACGCATCCGTTAAAAAAATCAACGGGATTTTAAACGGGGAAAAAGCGGACGGGAATCCCGGTCACGCTAAGAATTCCATACCCGGACACTTTTTTTTACTTGGCTCAAATTAAAACTACTTTTACAAGTTCATGCAGAAACATAATTAATGTTTATAATAAATAAATATGGATGTTTATGCTGAATTGCTCCTTAACATTTTCAGGGTCTGCCTGTTGGTTGCCCCTTCGAGCAATGGTCGTTCAGCTTCAATCCGCGCTTCCCGCAATTATTTCAGTCGCTTATTATCTTTTTGTGTTTTTCTTTGCCGAAGTGACTCGCAAATTGGTCGACCTGAGCCTGAAGAAGTCCTCAATTGCCTACGTTTTTCTGATAGAGCTGATTGCCACAGCGCAAATGTGCACTTGTGTTTATGAGAATGGCATGATTTTGACACCTTTTGAATATTGTCCTTCCAATTCAAATAGGGTGAATTACCCCCCACCCCCAGAGACCGGAATTTTGAAAAAACCTGGATCTGGATTTTCTGGATTAAAAATCCAGATCCAGAAAAATCCAGGGTTGTGGAGGCCTGGATCCAGACCTGGATCTGGATTTTTTAACCAAATTTTAGGGGGTCCCCCCCCCCTCTTGGCCTCGGAATGAAATTTAAAATTTAACAATTTTCTTTTTCAAATTTAGCGATCATCATCAAACATTACGGCCCTTCCGGCTTCTTCGTCGTCGTCACCGCTCTCCAACTCGCCGGCACATTTTTCAATCGCGGCGCTTTCGTCTCACCGCTCGCGCCCATTGAACAATTTTTACACGGCAAAATGCAGTTTAGCGAGGGGACATTTTTACATGTGTAAAAACATCGTTTTTTATTGAATTTCAGTACCGAAAAATTTTTGACGATTTTGTTGGCTCAGACCCTTGGGGGATACTCCGCATTTCGACTTGCCAACTCACTCTGGTACTATTCGCTGTCCTACTCAACTGATCATCACCAGTTTTACAACAATCTTCCGTGCGCTTTTGCATACAAAGTATCAATTTAATGTTCAGCAACAATATGTGCAGTTTGGTGGTGTTGTACCCATTTCGATGGTCAACAAACGTTTTGTTATCCCTTTTTGAATTATGAACCGGCTTAATAAGTTGCTGCATTATTGCTAACAAAGTTAACAAATCAAATTCCATTTCCCCCCCCCCCCACAGGTGCCCTTCGCTTATGCGCTGTTGTTCGAGCTGTTCGGCTCCTTCCTCCTCCGCCTCGTCGTCCACCGTCTGCCCCAATCGTCGCGGCCTTTGCTGCTCTCGCCGACCGTTGCCGCTTTTCTTTCTTTTGGTGCCATTTGTTTTTGGGTTGGGTTCGCAGTTTCACTTTTTTAAACAGCACTCGCTAACATCGGCGTTCCCGGCCTCAACCCGGTGGTGACTTCCTCGAGACTGCAGGGTACTGAAATTGCTGATAAAAAGCAAATTTTATTAGAAATTTTGTGCCATTCATTTCAGGTTGTCCCGGGTTGGACCTTCAGTGGTTCATGGTTTGTTTTTTGCTTCTTCCCATTGCCAATTTTTTGGATTTAAATGTGTCCAAAGTTTGGGTACGTTCAGATAACCTATTGGTGTTGTCCCGTCATCGGTTGGCTGTTGGCCGCCAAGTTGGACAAAGCGACGACAAAACTGAGGAGAAAAGCGGCGAAGACGAAACAGAAAAAGAGTTAAAAAAAATTCGCGCATTTTTTGGGAGTATACAATTTGCC
>MEIZ01000033.1:211716-223904 GCA_001723225.1 Globodera ellingtonae | reverse complement strand
TMKYWTTWTGTGYAGGATKCTKACGMTTGTACATTCTTCAGGTTTTTCGGCACGATTTCTGTCTGGCGCTCGCTGTCGCACCGAACTTCTCGAGTYCGGTTGCTGTTTCCGAARAACGAATTCAAGGTCGAATTTCGCAGAAGTTTYGGRAGTGCGGAGAACAAAAGACCGCCAAAGCATTTCAAAGATCTCACGCTGAGAGATCTTCGCGAAATCGCCAGACTTGCATACCCTCACAAAAGGCGCATTTTCGGTATGGATTGTCTCTATGTTTGTCTTTTTAATCTTAATKYTTTAGCGGGTCTTTGCTGCCTTTGCGTCAGTTCTGTGATTTTTCTCTCACTTCCACGRCTTCTCGGCAAACTCATYGATGAAAAAAAAGACCAAACCCCATCGGATTCGAGTTTAACTTCGAGGATTGCCCATTTCTTCAAAGGTMTGAACCGTTGTTTTGATCTTTTGRGATTTTCAAATTAAGATAACATTGTGGCTCTACTGGCCCTGGTTGTTGTCGGTGCTGTGACTATTGGTGCGCGGGCGTATCTGATGCACACGGCTGGTCAGTTTTGAATTTCTCCACTTTTGTTAGATGCGTCCCATAGAATTAGTATCAAATGGATGCGCATAAATAGTTTAATGTTCCTTAACAGACTCATAAAAAAATGCGATCGGTTCATTTTTCTATAGGCCAACTGATTGTGAACGACTTACGGACGAAAGTGTTCAATTCGGTTCTTCGCCAGGACATGGCATTCTTCGACCGGAACAAAGTTGGTGAGATTGTGAGTCGTCTCTCCTCTGATGCGTTTCTCGTCGGAAATTCGGTTTCCTCAAATCTTAGCGAAGGCGTCCGCGCGCTTTTCACATGTCTTGGTTCTGTTGGACTGATGGTAATTCCTCATTAGTGTCCATTGATGTGCATTTGGTTGAATTTCCATTCATTTTAGATTTACACCTCACCCGACCTGTCCATTATGGGCTCCGTTGTCATTCCATTCGTTGTCGTGTCAATTTATAAGTTTGGCAAACTGCAAAGGCATTACACCTTGCAAATGCAAGAAGCCGTGAGCAACACCAACCAGGTCCACAGCGTCTATTCTTTGGAGCTAATCTCTTATTTTCAGTTGGCTACTGAGCGTCTTTCAAATGTTAGGACAGTGAGAATATTTTCAGCTGAAGGAAAGGAACTTCGAACGTACAAGAACAAAATTCTGGAAATTTGGTCAATTTCAAAAAAGGAGGGCATGACGAAGGGACTTATGTTTGGCGGGTAATTGAAGTTCATTCCTTTTACTTTTGCTTATGGTTGTTGTTCAGCTTCCAATTCATCGGTTACTCCGCACTCACTTCGATTCTTTACTATGGCAGTGTGCTGATAGCTAAGGGCACTTTGTCCTACGGGGACCTTTCGGCCTTTATGATATACTCAGTCCTCTGCTCCGCTGGCATTTCCAATTTGCAGCAATTCTACACAGAGTTAATGCTGTCTCTTATACACATCTAGATGTGTATAAGAGACAGATGATATACTCAGTCCTCTGCTCCGCTGGCATTTCCAATTTGCAGCAATTCTACACAGAGTTAATGCGCGGCTTGGGTGCTTCGGCTCGCCTTTTTGAACTCCGTGATGAGAAGCCGACAATTCCCATTGAAGGCGTGTGTTTTGTTTTTGTTCGTTTTAAATCAAATATTTTAGGCGGTCTTTTGATCAGCGATCTGAAAAAGGAAATTCGATTCGAATCCATCGCCTTTGCCTACCCGTCCAGAGAATCCATTTTTAATGGCATTACCTTCCGAATTCCCAAAGCCTCGGTGACCGCTATTGTGGGCCCTTCGGGAAGCGGCAAGTCGACGATTGCTCATTTATTACTGCGGTATTTATATCATTGATTCAACCGATTTTAAATGTGTAAACAAGTTCAGGCTTTACAGTCCAACGGCAGGTCGGATAATGATCGATGACATCGATTTAAGACAATTGGACTTAACAGGTGAGGGGATTTGGTTTTTGCTTTTAACATTTTGGATTTGTTAAGCGTGGCGAAAGATGATCGGAACGGTCAGTCAAGAGCCCATTCTTTTCTCCACCTCAATCCGTGACAACATATTGTACGGCGTGGAGAACAGCCATTTAATTACGGATGAGGAGGTTTTATTCCACTTTTTCAATAATCGAAAGGAATAATTATAWTATCCCATAATAGCTCAGTGAAGTTGCGGAGCAAGCGAATTGTTTGGATTTCATCCAAAGTTTCCCTAACGGATTTGACACTTTGCTGGGCGAGCACGGCTCCTCAATGTTGAGCGGGGGACAGCGACAGCGAATTGCAATTGCCCGCGCACTGATTAAGGTGAGCTTATCGACCAGTGCCCAACAATTTTGAAATTATTACAGAAGCCGTGCCTCTTAATTTTGGACGAAGCGACCAGTGCTCTTGATGCGACGAGTGAATTTCTCGTGGGAGCCTATTTAGCCCAAATAATCCAAATCTTCCGATCAACCGTTTAGGTGAGGAAAGCGTTGGATGCCTTGCTGGTTAAGAGCGGTCAAACCGTGCTGATCATCGCTCATCGACTGTCCACGATCAAACATGCCGACCAAATTGTCGTCCTGGACAAAGGAACAGTGGCCGAATTGGGCACGTTCGATCAGCTGATGAGCATTAAAGATGGAATTTTCTTTCGGCTCGTCGAAAAACAGACTTTTGACTGGAAATGTGACAGATTCTGACGGGCTTTTGGGTGTGATTGGTCTTTTGGTTTGGTCATTGATCCTTCTCTAGTTCACTTTCAAGTTGCTTTTTTCTATTCCTGCTTTGTTTTGTTGTGTTCTTGATCCACGCTGAATTGGTTGATTTAATCGCCATCATTTGCCAATTTCACATTTTATTGATTGGATTATTGCATTCGATTTGCTGATGGAATGCACAAATGTTCAGCTGTCACATAAAGTATCTTTGGAGTAATGACCGTAACCGCACTTTCGTTTAATCTTTCAATATCAGTAATCACAACTAAATGGACGCGAATGGAAGGAAAGTAATCGTRGTTGACAACGGAACYGGGGTGAGTTGGGTTGRTCGGACGGGTTGGTCCGATTGGGGTMCCCGCTCACAGTCAGTGCATGTCCCAACCATTGCCGACAGTTCGTCAAGTGTGGATATGCCGGCGCCAATTTTCCAAGTGGGTGGTATAATCCGAAGCTGAAAATGTAAAAAGCGTTAAAAGGTTTCATCTTTCCGTCTGCTGTCGGAAGGCCGTTGGTCAGGTCTCAGCAACAACTGGTGAACAACATTCAGATAAAGGTAGTGGAATATTCTTGGTCGGAATGGTATCAGAAGAACTCTAAAGTTGCTCTCAGTTTTTGCCAATTTTTGGTGTTCAGGCTCTGGGTGTATTTTTATATTTTGTAGGATTTGATGGTTGGTGAARAGTGCTCGGAGTTACGGCACATGCTGGACGTGAACTATCCGATGGAGAATGGCATTGTGAGGAATTGGGACGACATGGGCCATCTTTGGGACTACACATTTGGGCCGGAAAAGCTTAACATTGACGCCAAAGAGTGCAAATTGTTGCTGACTGAACCTCCACTTAACCCGAACAGTAACCGCGAGAAAATGTTCCAAGTGGGTCAAAGTCAAATTAATTACTACTAAAAACATTTGTATTTTTAAAGGTTATGTTTGAACAGTACGGATTCCACGCCGTTTACATAGCGATCCAGGTACCATCGGGACGTCCATTTGGTGCCTGTAAATCCACCTCAAACAATTGTTTAAGGCCGTTTTGTCTCTCTACGCGCAGGGTTTTTTAACCGGGGTGGTGGTGGACAGCGGCGATGGCGTCACGCACATTTGCCCTGTTTTCGAGGGCTTTGCTCTCAACCACCTCACAAAACGGTTGGACGTCGCGGGCAGAGATATCACTCGCTACTTGATAAAGGTGTGCTGTGTGTTTTGTTTTGTTGGGGATGTTCTACGAAACTGAACCATTCCCTCAACCTCCTCAATTTTCAATACATCCAGACAGAAAGTCAATTTCGTTTGTTTTTTTCCAGTTACTTTTGCTCCGTGGGTACGCGTTTAATCACTCAGCCGACTTTGAGACCGTGCGACAGCTGAAGGAGAAGCATTGTTACGTGGCGTTAGTGACCGCTCTGTTTTGGCCGTTCATTTTTCGTTTTCAGATACGACGTGGAACAAGAGCAGCGGTTGGCCCTGGAGACCACGATTCTCACCGAATCGTATACGGTTCTTTCTGCAATTTTTGAGAGKACTTCTAAGAATTTGCATTCKTAAAACAGCTCCCCGACGGACGCGTAATMAAACTTGGTGGAGAACGCTTCGAGGCTCCCGAAGTGTTGTTTCAGCCGCATCTGATCAATGTGGAGAAGCTCGGACTGTCCGAACTTCTGTTCAGTGTCATTCAATCGGCGGACATTGGTTGAATTAGGTCCGAAAACTCATCTGAATTGACTTTTCAGACACCCGACTTGAGTTCTACAAACATATCGTTCTTTCCGGCGGCACGACAATGTACCCCGGTTTCCCCTCCCGGCTTGAACGGGAGCTTAAGCAACTTTATCTGGAACGTGTGCTCAGAGGAAACCCGGAATCCTTTCAGGCAGGCATAACAACGCAAAACCATAGAATTTTACTTACACTTTAGAAGTTCAAAATCAAAATTGAAGCGACGCCACAGAGAAAGCACATGGTTTTTTTGGGTGGTGCCGTGTTGGCCCATTTGATGCGTGATCAGGAAACGGTCAGCCGAGGGGGGGGGGGAAGGAGTCCATGGGGTGAACTGTACATACATTTTTGTTGGGACCTTTATGATAAATGGTCTAACAAGGGAAGGTCCTTCATATGTCCACGGATTTCCCGAATTGGCAAGCAGATATATCGGGGCCATCTGAACAAAACCAATCAATCTTGGCACCATAGACAAGACTTTGTATTAAATTTCTCAAACTGTACCACCCCACCCCGTCACCTACGAACGTTCAGCACTTACGGGTTGATTAAAACTATTTTAGGACTTTTGGATAACAAAACTCGAATGGGAAGAGAAGGGACTGCACCACTGCATGAGAAAAAAACTCGGCGTCAAATGAAATTCATAATGATCTTTTCCGTCTTCTTGCTTTATAACCGTATCTGAAAAATGGTCTTCGCTCAGATCGCAACTTTGCTTGTATCACTTATTCTTTTGTTTTGGTCATATTATTTTTGTAATAAAGATCTTAATGTACATTTCAAATATTGGGCAATTCTAAAGAATGGGGATCGCTAATTCATTTTTGTTATATGGGCTAAAAATCTAATCCGATGGGCACCAATATTCATAATTCTGTTGGCTATACTTTTTTTTGCACAAAAAACGGCTATCTCTTGCCCCCAGACTGACCCGCAGCTTCAACACGGAGTCAGCTATTTTGGCAGGCTAGTCTAAAGAATATTCAGAATTCTGTTGGCTATACTTTTTTATATATAGGTACTGTATTTATGACTATGACCGTAGAATGGAGGAAAATGATCATTTTATGATGGGTCATCAATCGATCGTTGTTTTTGTTGTTCAAATAGTCTTTGGCACAACGCTTCAAAGTCCTGTGGGAATCGGTTGTGCAGCGTGTTGCCGGGCCAACCGCGCGGGATGTGCTCGGGCCGGCAGCCCTGCATCAGCACAACGCGAAAGCGGCGATTCTGATTGCCGTTGAGCAGCACCTAGAAGTCAATTTATTTGTGATCATAAAGTTTTGGAATCTGCTGATCGTTTCATGCTATTGTTGGGCTCATCTGTCAGAAACTATTCTAACAAATTTTTGCCTGCGAACATGCCGACCTCGTTGAATGTCATCTGGTGCAGGTACAGCTTCATCCTGACCCTCTGATCGATCTGTTGCTGATCATTCACCGCCAACTGATCAGCGAGTGACGAAGCGCCTTCGGTTGCACTGATCAGGTCAGCGTAGTCGGGGCTCACAAATCAGCTCCATCACCACCTGATCAGCCCGATCAAAATGCCTGGACACCGAGCCAAGAAGATCCTGATCACATATGCACTGATCAACATCGACAACCTGCAGAAATTTAAATTTAAAAACTCGAAATCTGACGAAAAAAAATTCTGAATTTGAGGTCGATTCCATCAAGGTCTAGGCACTTATTTTGGTTAAGAACACCGGTTTTTAGTCCTGCCAACTTACTTTGATGCCCTCCTCTTTGGCGTAAATTTCCAAATTTTTGATCAACAATCGATGAAATTTTTTGAGGCCCCGGTTTTTGACATTTTCGTGATGGAGGATGAGGATGAAGCGTTGTTGCTGGTGAACACCGATCGCCGCACTGACCGATCGGGCAAAAGCGGTAGAGGAACTGATCGAGTCGGACGCGCTGATCAGTGCCGAGTCCATCCGCGCAGGTCGATGACGGCACTCCGTGGCCATGGGACTTAAAATTGCAAATGTTCAAAGGCCCAACCGTTCCAAAAAAATCCTTATTAAATTTTTTTAACTACCAAAAAATTCGGCGATTGTTTAAGCGCCGATGAATTTTTACAAATTTTTTTGGGTAGGCAGGCGGCCTAAAATTTATTTGATAACTTTCTGACTTGGCAGCAAAATGGCGAACACTGATCAGTACGTCGATACGTCCGGCCTCGCCGATCAGCTCCAAAAGTTTGTGCAACGACTCGTCGCCAAACCGGTGTATCAAAGCGCACATTGGATCTCAAAAATGGGATAGAATCGTTAAAAGCCGGATTTTTTTTTTGGCATTCGCTTTTCATTATTGGGATTTAAAAAAAAATGAAGTGAATTTTGTGAAAATTTGGCATTTTGCTTTTAATGAAATTGGAAAAAACAAAACAAAAAAATTTTGTAATTAACCGAAAATTTGGAATAAATTAAAAGTTTTTTTGCTAACTTTTTGTCCTCCTCATTTGGACAATTTCCTCAATGTCGAGGCCCAAATGTGCGCCCACAAATTCCCAATTGCGCATGGAACCGCAACTGGGCGGGTTCAACCGCAACTCCAGCAATTGTGCCATGTCGGCACGCAAATGCCGAACACGGACGGCACCCATTTCAATGCCATTGCTTCGCCAAACGGAAAGCAAATCGGAGGGCGATGGTGGCGGACAAATTCTCAAAAAGTCGACGACCTGTGGATTTTGAAAAAATTTATTTGAAAAATAAAAATGATGAAACGTTTTTAAAATTTTTTGATTTTTTGTGTTTCTGGAGAGTAAGGCCCGGACGGGAATTCCGTTTGAACCAAAAATGATTTGAAAAAAAAACCTGAAAAAGAAAACTAACAACGGCAAGACTTCTTCCCATTTTTGCGTAGTTTGGCTCCAATTCGATCGCCTGCCCGTCCTCCAAACGGACCGCTCTCCAAAACGGCACATTTCTGCTGGCACACTAAATTAAAATGAAATAAATGATGATTATTGCCACCTAACTTTTTTTTCCTAAAACTTGGTTTCTTCAAAAAAGAAAATTGACACGTGGAACAAAATGTGCCGGCAAAATGCCGTCAAATTCACTGCGTACAAACCTGCATTTCAACCGCCCGTCGCTGTCCATGTCGGTCGACGGCATTTTCGGGCAAAAATGAGGACGGAAGCGATGCCCCTATAAAAATAAGGATAAAAAACATAAAAAAACTCTTAAAAACAAACCTACAGCCTGAAAAAGTTGAACTCGCGTGCTCATCACCAGATTGGTGTTGCTGTTGCATGCGCCCGCTAAATGCCTCACCCCGAAATATAATAAATATTTTTATGTTTCCGTAAAAGCGTTTGGCGTGGAGCTGGCCTCATCAGTGCAGTACTCCACGCCAAACATTTCTTTTTTTTTCTTTTTTTTAAGTGTTTCGGCCATTACTGCAGACACAAAAGTCGCCCTCCCCCCGACACCCACGCAACGGTTATCCGATATTTGGAAACAATTTAAATGGATAAACCTGAAAAAATGTGCCGTCCCTGCACACGCCACGCAATTCGATCACCGTGAACGGGTCCTCTGATTGATGTCTAAAAAAATGCTAAATGATTCAAACATTATTTCGGACTAATATGCAAAAAAATCCTTTTTTTCTAACKGCCTTTCAGCGTGTACTATTGCAAAATTAATAAACTGAGTTCAGTGCATGCTTTCCATCTCTCTCCGAACAGCTCCAACCCGCTTTCCGAGCGATGTAAGCCATCGTCGTTTGATGGAACAYACCGTTTAATCACCTAAAAAAGCACATTTCGAGAAATCGCTTCGGGACCACAAAACGCACCTTTTAACGTTGCTTTCCTCAACACTTTTCATCGCGTACAAATGGCCCCGATTGGTACCGCAATTTTTGCGCACCAAAAACACCTTGCCGAAGGAGCATTGGCCAAGCACACGGAGCAGCTCAAACTGACTGGGCTGGCCTTTGGCCACCGCGCCCGCGCATGATGTTGTGCTGGAGCAAATGGAGTACTGCTTGACCCTGTCGTCGTCCAGGCTGATCTAAAGCGGAAATGCAGAACGCTTTATATATTATTTGCAATAAAAAATTCAATTTTCTAAGTTCAGACTAGAGCCCGGCGGGAACGGGATTCCCGCGGGAAAAGTACGGGAATCCCGGTCCCGTTCCCGTCTTTTTTTGCCGGACGGGATTTTTAACGGGAACGGGAAAAAGACGGGAATCCCGTTCCCGTTCCCGTCCCGTTGGATTTGAAAACCCCGTTCCCGTTCCCGTTCCCGGAAATTCTATTTTTAGTCTTTTTCCCGTTCCCGTTAATTTTTCTTGGCGAAATGTTTTCAAAATTTAACCATTTTGGACCAATTTTCATCACAAAAACACGCAGAAATGTTAATTTTCTTAAACAAATCGATCCCAAAAATTCAATTCTATTAATATTTGTCAATTTTATGTTGTTATTCATTGTTATGCGCGGAATTTACCGTAAAGTATGTCCAAAAAAAGTTAGAAAATTTTTTTATTACATTTTTCAAAATTTTTCCCGTTCCCGCCGGGATTCCCGTCAAGAATTGAACGGGAATAGTACGGGAACGGGAAAAACACGGGAATCCCGTTCCCGTTACCGTTAAATTTGAAAACCCCGTCCCCGTTCCCGGAATTTTTTTTTTACCGGGCTCTAGTTCAGACGCAAGTCTTACAAAACGCTTTTAACCCATTTAAAATCTCTTCAAGTGCATAACGCCAAAACAAATTTAATAAAACAATATTAAAATTTCGAGACTCTTTAAAACGTTGATCGAGAACTTCAGAGCAGTGCCAAGCCATCCCCCTCCCAATTTTAGCCAATCCTAAGCATTGTTTTCCTAAAATCCCTTAATTCTAGATAAATCACTTTAAAATGGGACGACCAAACGCACGTCAAAGAGCCGCAAGGCTGCGCGCGAGGGAGGAGGGCGAATTTAAGCGCTTGGAGCGCTTGGCCCTGGTCTGGGACCCGGCCTACAACAAATGCCGGGTCTCGATCCACGAGACCGGCCATTGTTTCATGCTGTGGAACCAGAGGGCGGCGGGAGTGCTGGAAAGCGTAAGATTACTTTTTGAAAAAATGTTTTTTGGGCCCCAAACAAAAAAGTAAGCACCTATTAATCCAGACGACCGTCGTGCCTGCCGAGACGACCGACGGCCTCACCCGCAGCGAATGGCCGTGGCAGCTGACGCGAGCACAGCTGACCGCAAGGCTCCGGGTCCAGCTGGGCGGACGCTGCGCGGAGGAAATCGCCTTTGGTGGCGTGAGCATGGGCCATGGGACCCCGGAGGCGGGGGACGAACACAACTGGAGATTGACCGCCCGCGCCGTAAACATTTGAAACTAAAAAAACATTTTTATTCGCAATCGGTCGCTTTTTGATTAGACACTGATCGATTCCATAAAAAATTGGGGGGGGGGAGGGGGGGGACGAACCCTTACTGTTTTCGTGAAATCCGGTCAAAGTGAGGCCCTATGCAAAATTTGCGGCGCTGTTTTGACGCATTGGCGTCCGATCGTCGGAAGCAGCAGCAATTGGTGATGAATGCCGCCGGCGCTGCTCCGAATGGAATGGCGCCAAATCGGCGGACGCAAAAGTTCGAATGCGCGAAACGCCGCCAATTCCGTAAGGAAATCTTAAAACTTGAGAATTTCTGGTGCCATGAATCAGAAAGTGCCGCGGCATTTCATACGTTTGTTTTTGTTGGGATGGCAACACTTTTGCGCACAATTTGCTGCCCGTGCAATTCTTCAGCTGCGCTGTTGTTGTTGACGAATTTGTTGGTTGGCGGACAATCTCAAAACGGCATTCAGCAGCAACGGCACTTTCGGAGTTTGGCATTTTGACGAAGGCGACACAAAGTTGGAGCAGTTCATGTGGTTGCAGGTGGGCAAGTCGACGGCTGAACTGCTTGAGGAACACGAAGGACAGTTCGGGCTCGGAGCTCACCCAATCGTTCACAACCTAAAAAAATTGCATCTGATCACTTCGGATAAAAACTGATCAGGAATTTAAAATCGCCCCCCCCCCTACCAGCGGGTCAAAATGAATTTTGCGCAGCAATGAAAGTGCCAAAATGTCCGGCGCAAGCGCTGTTAGCACTTCCAACTTTGTGTTTGTGTTCGAGTTGAGCCGTTGAATTGCGCCCATTGTCTGCAGACAGCTTTCGTCGTTCTCGAGCAGTGCATCCATGAAAATGTTGCACGATCCGACAAACATTTCGTCCAGCTTCCTCAAAAACTGACGGAGATTGTCGAGCGGCACAATTTCTGTGTAATGAATGAATGAATTTGATCAGACACTGACTGATCGTTATAAATAAGTCACAGATCCTGATCAACTATTATTGATTGATCAGGCACAAATGATTAAATTTCGGTGATTTTTAATTTGCATACAAAATTGGAAGGCACGGACCTTTAATGTTTTTGTGAAATGCGATCAAAGTGAGGCCCAATGCGAAATATGCGGCGCTGTTTTGACGCATTGGCGTTCGATCGTCGGAAGCAGCAGCAATTGGTGATGAATGCCGCGGCGCTGCTCCAAATGGAATGCCGCCAAATCGGCGGACGCAAAAGTTCGAATGCGCGAAACGCCGCCGAACCAAATTTTATCTAAAATCCAAATAATTTTGAATTATTTTAATGCCTAAATGGAATGATTTCGGAGCTTATTTTGGAATTTACAGAAAAATTCTTGAGAAAAAGTCAAAAAACATCGACAAAATATCGAAGTTTGTCGAGATTCTGATCAGAGTCTTAGGGCAAAAATGGTCCCCGAAGGCCCACCGTTAGTGAATGTGGCAKTGCGCATGCCAACAAAAATGAAGGTACGATTTGCGAGCACAACGGGTTGCCGAGATGTTTGAATTTGTTTTGAATCCAATCCCAACTGGACTGCGCCAAAGTGTTGCCAGAAAAGAGCGCCGCAGGGACGTGTCGGAAATTTTCTTTTTTTAAGCTTGCAAGGGCTAGCCCCGCTTGGCGGGCACTTCCGCAGGACCAGCAGACCGCCGAAGCGCTAGCGGCGGCAACGCAGGCACTGATTGGGGAGGCGCACGCTGAGACCACGGCCATGCTGCTGCCGGAGAAGAAAAAGCTTCGGCTGGTACGTGAGGAGGACGGGAGGGAACCCCCGGCTAAAAGCGTGTGAAAACTGTTTTTTTTAGATGGCAATTCTGCTGTTCCGCAGGGACACGATTATGCGGGACGATTTTCGAAAGTAAGTTTGCTTTAAAATTCCGACCAATTTTCTCTTGGCCGACCCTACTCCTACCCCCCCCCCTAACATCGCACCTCGCAGCGCTCAAGCCGACCCCCCCTGACCTTTCTCTTCCCCCTCCATAACTCCTTGCTGCTCTTCCGGGCTGTTCGAATCCGCTCTTTCTCCTCCCCCTCCATCACTTCTTCCTGCTGTTCTAACAGGGACTGCTCGAATTTGTCTTTCCTCCTGTCTCTTATACACATCTAGATGTGTATAAGAGACAGCGATTATGCGGGACGATTTTCGAAAGTAAGTTTGCTTTAAAATTCCGACCAATTTTCTCTTGGCCGACCCTACTCCTGTCTCTTATACACATCTAGATGTGTATAAGAGACAGGGCGAAATATGCGGCGCTGTTTTGACGCATTGGCGTTCGATCGTCGGAAGCAGCAGCAATTGGTGATGAATGCCGCGGCGCTGCTCCAAATGGAAT
>MEIZ01000033.1:199286-211676 GCA_001723225.1 Globodera ellingtonae | reverse complement strand
GAGGTGACTGAGGGGGGAGGGGAATGAGACGAAATATGGCACCCCCTAAAATCGACTTTCCGAACCAACAGTTGATCAAGGCGATCAGACGGAAAAACTGATCACTATCCCAATTGCATCAATGCCAAAAATGTGTATTTAAAAAACAAAATTCCACACGGCGTCAATTGCCCCTTACCGTTTCCCCTCCGGCACTCTGTTCCCGCTTCTCCTCACCGTCGACGACGACAGTTGCTGCTGATGCTGCTTCATCTTCTGCTCCTCCTCTCCTTTCTGCTTTTTGAACTGCTTCATCCCCACGTCACATCCACCGCTTCACCTTCCTCATCAGCACCATCATCGTCGTCGTCGTCCACCGGAGAGGGGAGCACAGTGAGCGGTGCCTTCCGCCGTTTCTGCAAGAAAATTGTCAAGAATTTAAAAAATATATTTCCTTAAAATTTCTAACCACACACCTTCCGTTTGTTAAAACTCGCTGAGCTGCTCGGACGCGTAGAAGTCGCGGCGGAACACACTCTCACGGGCACAACACGACAACGCCATGAAGGAGTGCATCAGCAACTGACAAAACATGTAAAAATTCAAGAAAATATTTATTTAAGAAGTTTCCCATTTAACTCAAAAAGAATATTATTGCCTAAGGGCATTTATTCAAAAAACATTTATTTGGGAAGGTAGGAATTTAAAAATTATTGCCTGAGGGAATTTTGAGCTGAAATAAGCGAAGTACTCATCGGGCACACTGCCAAGCAGGGTGCGTAATTCAAGCGATTCCTGTCGGATGCAAACAATTTTGGGCAGGGCTGTTACTAAGTATATCTGCGGATTTTTCCTCATTATGTGGTTTTTGGAAAGGCCAATGAGGATTTTTTTTTGAAATGCGGATTTGCGGATTTTTGTGGTCTTTTAACATCCTTGTGGACTTTTTGTAGTTTTCTAGGAAAAATGACAATAAAAAGCATAAATTTGGCCATAAAAAAGTGACTCAATTCAAAAATGCACACTTTTTGACTGTTTTGACTTTGCTGGCCCAGCAACAGCGCTCTGTTCATGTCCACAAATGGATTGGACACCGGAAACAAATGGTGGATGGCCTCCGGGGCAAAAGTTGGACCCAACATGATGGTGTTTTGCGGCAGTGCGGGCCTTTTTCTGCTTTCCATAGCCTGAAAAGAAAAAAAAATTAAATTTAAAATAATAATTAAACAAAACGCAAAAACATAAAAAATGTCGTCAGCCGGCTGTTAGCCCCAAAAATCGGCTCAAAAAAACAGTCATTATATGTAAAATAATTAAAATTAAATATTATGAGAAGTGTAACCTAAAAAAATAGTCATCAAAAACGACACATACCTATAGGTAAAACTATTAGCAGAATTAAATGGGTGTACTGCAGTAGACGCCCCATTCGATGCATAGAGCTTTGTGCCCTCATTCATATGGCATGTTGATGGAGTTTTTTGGAGTACGGGCCGCAAAGTTATTATTTTAATGCTTAAAGATACCATATCTTCCCTGAATGTGCTCCCAATTTTTGGTTTTTATGTTTTTTGGATAGAGCTTTGCACGCTTGTTCGTATGGCATGTTGATGGATTTTTTTGGAGTACGGACCGCAAAGTTACAAATCACCAAAAGTGAAACTTATAATCTGAAAAGACCAAAGTATAGCGCTTAATTTGTTAAAAGCATCTTTAAACTACTCTAGATTACATTTAAAAGTCCATATATTGGCCGACGGCGCATCAACTGTCTAGATTTTATATTTTAGCATAGAGCTTTGCACGCTCATTGGTCGGGCATGTCAATGGATTTTTTGAATCACATTCCGCTAAGTTAAACTGAAATAAACTTCAATAAACCATATCTTGGCTGAAATTGCAAAAAAATGATCAACGAATTAATTTGGCTTTTTAGGCATCCGACTTGAATTCTATGCTTCAGAAAATTGATTAGAAAAATTMKAATCCCGGTCCGGGGTTCGGAATCCGGCAAAATGGAGGTCAGATTCGGATTCAACGTCCTCAAAACCACTCGACGCACTTTTTTACGGTTTAAATTTTATTTTTCTGAATATAGTAAAATCGGGATCCCCATTCTTGGATTGCAAAATATTGTTTTTGGGAGTTTGCAAGTTATGGTACAGGCTGATGAAATCATTTGTGGAATAAGCTGATCATATTTGGACAAGGAGGTCGAGAAAGAACATGAAATTCGAAAAAAGATTAGGACAAAGAGGAACTTTTTTCAAAAATACAGACGATTGGGGAGGGAACTGTTTACTCATCACAATGGTCCTGGAAGATTAGACGGACGAATGGTTTCTCAACCGAAAGCAGCGAGGTGCAGAATGGACATACGGGAAAGAAACTGCTCGTCCCGTGGGGCAGCGGAATTCTCGACCAAAAACTGTAATAAAAAAAATGCTCATCCGACGATGTAAAAAAAAAATTACCGAACAGTGCGAAACGATGCAACGTGCCCGCAAGGGTTGAACGCGTAATCGAGGCAATTCGAATTCAAATGGAAGGCGGACTCAATGCCCATCATGAGTTTGGAGACTGCTTTGGAGTCCACCATGCATATCGGGCAACGAAATGTGGTGATTGACCCGCACTTGTTAACTACAACACAAAAAAAGATGATTTGGAATGCGCTTTACATTGGAATAAAATCAAAATCACAGAAGCCGACTCACCGCCCCAAGTGTGTTTGCCTTGGACGTGCCCACAACCGAARTAAACCTTAAAAGCCGACCGTCATACAACCCAATTTCAACAATCGCGTACATAAGGCTGTCTGCTCGACGGACCGCTTTTGGGATGCTTCCGTCTCGGAATCACCAGTGTGTTCAGATTGACAGGACATTGGGGCTTGCCGGCGTTCAGTTCGTCCAGCCGATGTTCTAACTCCTTTCTAGACGGACAAAGCCTTAGCCCTTCGGCTGTCCTCCACAAAAGTGTGGCCCCGCACAAATCGATCAGAGTCCCATCCTTTGAACAGGAAGAATATGCTAATTGGACTGATTCTGTCAAAACCTGAAGCTCATTGGTTTCGTTTGCGTCCAAAGTGCCCTTCTGCATGGAAGATCGCGTCTCTCGCAGGTTGTAAATGTCGCCATCCACCGAAACTGAACGGACTGGCATAATAATGTTAATGTTTAACCGGACAAAACACATTTGGACCCAACGAAAACCCCTTCAATTTTGTTGCTAAACGAACTCGACCGTTTTTGAGGATATTACAAAACTAAATGTGATCAATTAACAAACCTTCACGCCAGACAAAAAGTTCGTTCGACACTTTCTGAAACCAAATTCCAATGTCGAAGTAAATACACGAATTCTGGGCACACTACCTGCTCGGCCTCCACACTTTCMGTGCACAGATCCGGATGCAAAATTAAGACGCCGTTGGTGGTCAACCCATCAAATTCTCCGTTCGCTTTTTGCCATTTGGTTGCCTTTTCGCCCAAAAATATCTGAAAAAAGTCGCAAAATTTTGACATATTTTTTTATTTGACATTTCTGGACGAATTGAAACCAGCCGCGAAGATAAAAGTTTTATGTGGATGGTTTCGGTCGGCCAAAATCCGGCAAGCGTAGCGCGAAATTGTGGAAGAAATGGTCTTTTGTCCGCTGGCATCATCACGAATAAGGCGTGCACTGTTCCCGGCCGGAGACGAGACGTTGGGGGAGCCGATTGCCAACCAGGTGTCCACGATGGTAAAGTCGATTTGCTCCTCSGARGACCTCCCGATCTTAGAGAGCAGAAGGYGGTTGAAGCGTTTGAGATGTCACTTTTGCATCATGACAACTAGGGATGCACGAGAGTCTTGGCTTTTTGGGGTTTTGTATCGGTCGCGAGTCTCGGTAAATTTAAGGTCTCGAGCATCCCTCCTRAACACAACGATMGACATGCGTTAGCCATRRWTCYCWAAATGGACGGCCCCCACCTGGAACATGTCTCGGCTCGAGTCCGGCAAGTACTCTACGAGCACAGTGCCAGACTTTCCGTACGAATACGAGACGGTGTGCCGAGTTGAGTCCTTGACTGCWGGTGCCTCGTTTGCCGCTTTGCTTATTGTCATCACTGAACCCTTTCGAATGCCGTTGGATTCCTTCCGTCGTTTGAAAAACATTTTGACAAAATGCTTCCGTCCGGAATCTGTTTTGAATTAATAACAGATTATCCTCATAAACAACAATTTTTGACCGTGATTATTGCTCCGGCAACTGTACGTCTCCGAGGTGCCATTGTACCTAAGGTATAACTGAACATATTTAGCATTCGTAACGAAATTCTAACATTTTTTGTCAAAGCAAATTAGGTTGAACTAACCCCAGCAAAATCAGCTGTCCATAGCAACAATCAGTCGGAACAATGTCAAAAGCTTCTTCGCTTCCAACGGAATACAGAAGCGAGGACAGTTCAGGCTCCACCACAGAACTTTCTTCTCTTTTGTTGGCCATCTCTTTCTGATTAAAAGGGAAAATGCAATGAAACGAAGAATGGATTTGAGGTTAGGCATTTTTGTGGTCAGAATCAATCCAATCAAAGCAACGCAATAACAATTTTACAAAAATAAACTGTCGTATTTAAACAAGCCGAAGAGGGGGAAAACTCGTTCGAGCCCAGAGATTAGCCATGTCTTTATTGTCTGTAGGTTACACGTCAGATTATGTTTCTTCTCTTCTCCATTTTATTTGTATTTGTTGCGAATTGCCAAAGTTGCCTCTCTTTTGCGACGTCGAAAGGGGTGTTGATTGTGATTGAAGGCGATGTCTTCAAAAAACCCGAATTTTTGTGGATGAAAAATGATTTAAAAAAACTTCGCGCGACTTCCCCTCCGCAGTAGGCATTGTCATCGTCCAACTGATCATCTTCATTTTGGAAGAATTCAGCATCATCGGTACAATGATCACTTCGACGAACATTTGGCACAGTTTCGAGCTGTTCTTCAACATCATTCTCGGAAAGTTCAGTCACCTGGAAGTTCGTCGAAATTTTCAATCCCAAAATGGAGTCTTGCTCACAATCGGCTGATTCGGCAGTTTCTGTCTTCTGCTGATTGGCTGCACCTTTCTGTTCCGACCTGGAGATGACGAATAAAACAGTTCCTGATGTTGAGTGGTCACTCGAACGACCATCGAAGTTCCTCCCCCGCCGCTCTCCTCCCGTGGATATCTTAAATGTTTATTATGAAGACGGACTCTAAGTTCCAAAAGGATTAAATCTTTACTCCAAAATTGAAGTGCCATCAACCGGAGCAGGCACATCGTCAGTCCATACTCGCAACATTGACTTTATGCGGTTCTCAAAATGCGGATTCTTGCGCATCTGTTGGTCCAACCGTTGCAGAATATCATTTCGGTGTGCCGGCGCCTCGTCAACCGGAGTAAATGCAGGCGTTCGTTGTTGAGAACGAATACACTCAACTGAAAGTCAAACTTTAACACTGGCTGATGATCTTTCAGCGGTGGGATAGGCTATTTCCCTATTGGACATGCCCCAGTGAACGCAACAAAATACAAACAATTTATTCTAGATTTATGGTGGTTTTTAATTTTAAAGTTAAAATGTCCGTTTACCTTCTGCGTTTAGTTCTCCGCTGTTCTCATTGTTCAGCTGTCGTTGTTTCAGAACCATTCTTTTGCCAACGCTCGTCTTCGTGAGCCGTTCTTTTCTAAAGGCAGAGTCCGTTCCAATTCAACCAAATGTAACAACAAACAAAAAAAAACAATATACGTTTTGTCCTCCTCCTCCATCAAATGACCATTTTCACTGCGCTTAACGGCCAAAGCTTTGCTCCGTTCCCGATTTTCTTCACAATGTCTTCGATCATTACTCGTACTGCTTGCTAATGTTCGTTCAACCAACATCAAACGCGTAGACAAATCGGCGATGATGTTCATCTGCTCACGCTCCTCGCAACGATGTTGATCATCGGCCTCGATAAGATCATCAACCTTCCCTCTGAGTTCGGCAATTTCTGCTTCCTGTGCCACCACCTAAAAAGGCAAAACAGCAAAATTAGCATAAAAAGTAAATGCTGGCACAATTTTATGCAGTGATTGCGCCTCGTGAGAGAAGATCAAAGTCTTGTTGATTTTTGCATTTGAAGATGTCGGCGGAACTTTGCTCTGATTGGCCTTAAAAAAGTGAATTTCGTCATTAAAATTAGCCTTTCTTTGGATACTTACCAAAACGGTGTCTTCAACACGCGTAGTCAGTCCAAATGCAACCGTTTTCAACGTTTCCTTGCGCGCTGTTTGAGAATCGGACAGTTTTTTGGCTGAGTCGACTGAAGCTTCGGCGGTGTTTTTTAAAAGTTTCTTTTGCTGTTCTTTAAAAAAAAGTGTCGTAGGATTTTTTAAAATTGATTTGTTAGGCGGTGCAGCTCCAACATTTTCCTTTCTGAAAGAGTGAATACCAGTATTATTCCAAAATTCCAACCCAAGAAAACCAACCCTAGGTCGCAAATGATCTCATTAACACATTTAATTTGCTGGTCCTTCAGCGGCGACATCGGCGAATATGAAGTCGAATACGACAGGGGCGAATGGGGCACAAAATTGCTATGCAATCCACCAAAATCCATCGTCCACTTTAAATCACTCACTATTAACTAAGGTAAAATTACTACCAAAAACAAATATACTGATAAATACGAAATTGTAAGCGACAAACAATGAAAAATTTGCTTGAAAAATTATGGTAAATATTTTATACAGAGAAAGTTCAGAGTAACTCATTCAACGAGTCGTCGTCTTTCGAAAACAGGTTCTTTGACACTTCCTCAACTGCTTCGGGCGTCAATTTTGTGCCATCATTCTTCGTTTTGAGATGGTGTTGGTTCCACACCATCAACCGATAAAGTTGTTCGAGTCGAGACACACAGGGCTTGTGCAATGCTGCCAAAATCGCTTCGTTCAGTTCGTAGGCCAAAATGTTCCGTTGGTTAAGACACTAAAAGAGCAAATATAATGGACGAAGAAATCTTAACGATACAAACCATCAAATAGCCAAAAGGAGAATTCTCGGGACTGTCAAATGCCAAAAGTGCATAGGTCTGTTCGAGCTTGGCAAACAGCTCAGCAGGAATTTCCTTACATTTATCCACCAAATTCTGTTGAGAGAAGTTCAAAACTTGGTCAACATTTCTGAATTTTATACTATTATTTATTGCCTATTCGGTCTGCGTCCATGACCAGACAAAACGAAAAAGAGTAGAAAAAATTATTCGGACTAAATACTTTACTTATTTCGGATTAGCTCAACCAGCTGCTGTCTGAGAAGTTTAAAATGAAGTGTTGCGTTATTGCCGAGCAATGTTGGCGCGATTTCGTTGACAAGAAACAAYGCCGACTCGACCGATCCCGAAATTACGGCGTTGCGAATAGCGTTGCGTTTTTCCAGCGTGTCAACATTTTTGGACGTTGCAATGGCTGCGGTGTTTAATGAAGGTAACTCGGCATCCTCAACCAACATTTCAGCTAAAACAATAATAAATCTATCAAAATTCAAACAAACAAAAAATTCACCTGCTTCTTTGTATCCGCTGAACACCAAATATTCAACCACAAGTTCGTGCAGTTTGCTAGAGTCAAAATCTTCACTTGCTTCATCCATAAACAAATTAAACCAGGCTAAAGGGTTTCAGGAAGTAATGCACTTAAATTTGACTAATCTTTACTTGAATCGGAGTCAAATTCCTCTTCCTTCGCTGAGTAACTCAGCGGCGGCAAATGGCCGAAAAGTTCATCGTTTTCGCTCATTTTGTAAAGAAAAAAATCTGAAGCAAATTTACTTTCAAATTATAAATTTAACTTGTCCAAAGTTTAACATATACATTAGAGCTCGGAATTTTGAAAAGCCGGACCCGGATTTTCTCAGACAGACCCGGACCGGGTCAAGAAATTCGAGTAGTCACCCAGCTTAAGTAGCGAGTCGGATTTAGTCAAATGGCTAGCATTTCATCCGAATGATTTTTTTCAAATTTTTTTTATTCCGTTTAATTTTGGGCATCTCGCCAATAAAGCAATTTTTGCGGGGAGCGGGATATCACAACCAATTTTGAATGTTACGTATTGTTCAATTAATGCATTTTTCAATGTTGAATTTTTTTACTTAGACAAAAAAAAAGCAGGAAAATTAGCCTTAGATATATACATTGGGGCCCAAACGGCGGGGCCCAAACGTTCCCGACCCTTTTTGCGGAACTATGTAGCATTGAGGGCCCATTTTCAAGCACTGCACTTGTCATTTAAGTACACTAGACACTAAAAATTTAATTTTTTAAGCATAAAATTTCATTCAAATGTAACAATAAATGCAGTTGCACACGAAATATTAAAATGCAATTTTTTCAACAAATTAAAAGTTAAATCGAGAATTGATCAGGGCCCGATCCCTTCGATAAAGCTTCATTCAATCATCACTATCAGTCCAAAAGGAGTCGTCGTAGTCAGTATCCATCGTCTAAAATTGGTTATATTTATGCACTCTCGGGAAACGAAATACACCTGACCAGGCCATATACAGAGGGATATGATTATTCACCAGCAAAAAAAGGGTAAACTTTTCGAAAGACCACCCCCCCCCCCTCCGAAAAGTTTTCTAAGTTACGGCCAAAAAATAGCGAAGGTAGAAACGGTGTGGAAATTGCGCTCACCTTGTTGAATATGGCCTCCTCCTTCTTCTTTTTCTTTTCAACTCCCTCATCCTCCTTGGCCTTCCTCTTCTTATCATCTTGCTCGAGCTTCTTCTTCTCTTCCTCCAACTTCTTCTCCGTGACCTTCTTTTTCTTCTTACGCGCATTCTCCCCTTCCTCCTTCTTACACTCTTCCTCCTCTTTCTTCAACTTCTTGTATTCCTCCTCTTTCTTCAACTTCTTATATTCCTCCTCTTTCTTCAACTTCTTGTATTCCTCCTCTTCTTTCTTCTTCTTACGTTCCTCCTGTTCCTTCTCCTTACGCTGCTCCTCCTCTTCCTTTCTCTTACGTCGCTCCACTTCCTTCTTCTTACGTTCCTCCTCCTCTTCCTTCTTCTCACGCCGCTCCTCCTCTTCCTTTCTCTTACGCCGCTCCTCTTCCATCTTCATACGCTGTTTCTCTTCCGTCTTCTTGCGTTCCTCCTCCTCTTCCTTCTTCTTACGTTCCTCCTCCTCTTCCTTCTTCTTACGCCGCTCTTCCTCTTCCTTCTTCTTGCGTTCCGCCTTTTCCTCCAGCTTCTTCCGTGCTTCCTCCATCTGACGCCGTTTCCGTTCAACAATCCGTTGTTTTGTATCCGAAATTTGCTCCTGCAGAGAGAAGTATTCGTTCCCCAGACGGTCCGTATCCGAATCGATGGCCTCAACTGCGTTGCGCAAGCGTTGCACCATATTCTGATGGGCTTTCGAGTCGAAAGTGTTCGATAACACTAAATTAACCATTATACTGGGCAGTCATTCCCTTATTGGTGTCCTTTTTCAAAATTTGAAAGTGCGGACACAAAAAGGAAAAGAACCGACTATTTTTATATTAGAAGCCATTCCCAACCTGCAGCCGTGATTTCTGACGCTTCGCCGTGCAACAGTCCGTCAACCTTTCGCACGGAGAGGCCAATGCTCTCCTCTTGCTCCAGTTGCATTTTCTTCAGTTGCAGCAAGTCATTTGGTTTTTCTAGAAAATTCATTAATTTCAAGATTTATGACAATTTTGGAATTCGGTATTCTACATGCAAAAGAAAGTTTTTTTTGACTAAATTTAATACTAAAAAATTGCCGCAGACAAACCGTCGACAAATGAAGTGACGACGGTTTCCATTGTGGTCCATCCGGAAGCCATCAATAGGTCGTGGGTCGACAGACGCAGGCTGACTTCTTTACAGAGACTTTCTATGTTATTCATTATGTTCAATTTTTGAGCTTAAAGATACATCAAAAGTTAATTGACAGGTTACGGGGGGAAGAGGTAATGAATTAGGTATCTAACTTATCGAAAAATTATTCGAATTCGGGATCCAAATTGGTCGAAACGGTGTTCAGATTCTACTAAAAAATCCCTAGAAACAGCTTTTCTTGGTGAACGCCATTTTTACTGTCCAACTTGGCGCATTGAGCCATTACTCCTTTAAATTAAGTTGGATTGCTAAGCGCTAAGCTTTTTTCTATCATACATAGCACACCAGAATCTGGGTTTTAAAAGGAGGACCAGGATTCTGTTTTCCGATTTTTTTTTTTTCATAATTCTGATTCTGGTTTTAAAAACGCGACCAGAGCACATCCTTCCTTGCTTTAAAGGGCGCCCTTATTTTAAGGACGACCTTTGAAATTGTCCTTCGTTCTACTAATTGAATCTATGTAATTTGTATGGACAGGATTTTGGAACTTTTTGCGGGGTTTGCAGATTTTGTAGTTTTATTCACAAAAAATGGCGTAATGTTTTGCTAACAAAAATAAATTGGCGTAATGTTTTGCTATTCCCCGCTAATTCAAATCGCCCAACCACGTCAGGACAAACAAACAGGAACTCTTCTTTTTATATTCAGATCTGGCCGACCGCTGGAATAAAGAAATAGGAATTAGGTAAGGGTGTTTTTTTTCTTAGTGAAATGAATTAATTTAAAAATCATTGAATTTTTTAGCAATTATACCTATATATCATTTTGGAATTCTTTTCCGTTCGCGTTCAGCATGTCTGACCAACCATCATCGTCAGTATTATCGCAACAACATCAGTATTTGGCTGACTTGGAAAAGTGTGGAATTACCACTTCCAACAATCTGCGCGAGCTCCTGACGACGTGTCCGGTTCAACAACTATTTATTTATAGGGTGGCCATAGTAGTTGCTTTTTAAATTTTCTTGCAATTTTTTCACAAAATGTCCAAAACGTAAATGTCTGTTTTTTTTTGCTCACCTTTTTATGACCAGTGGCCACTTTGATTTATTTAGAGTTTTTTGAACAAATTGTTTTTTAATAACAGGACCCAATGGAATGCATCAGAGAGTTTCAACTATTAAACAGCATTCAGGTAAAAGGTAACAGCAAGAACGGAAATGGATGTTAAGTGCCATCTCACATTTAAGTTTCCTTCGCTGCGACCCATCATGAAGCTGCTAGACCTTCACGGAATTCGGCGAACTGAGTATCACGAAGCGGTGTGTACCTCCCGGGAAGGGATTGATTCGTTCCGCACTTCCAATTGGGGCAGTTAGCCCCACATTTTGAATAACAATTTGTAGGTGTTCGCTGACCTTACTGACAAAATGGTCACCAAATTACGAGCACTCGGCGAGAAACCAACGCCGGAAAATGTGAGCAAATTGGAGCAGCATCTTGAACGTTCCTTTCGTCTTTATCGAGCACCGAAGATTCGCCCAATTGTTCTCGAAACGCTGGCTCAATTGCCAAATATTGCTGATCGGTAAAATGAATTTTTTTTTAAAAGCATTTGATTCGATTCCAATTTTAGGTACTTGAAGTTGATCATCTGCGACAAAGTTTGTTTAAAATCTCTCCACAAATTAGACCTTTTTTTTTTAAAGATTTGGCTCATTGTTTTTAACGAACATTTCTTTTTTTGGGCTCCGAAAATTCATTTCATAAGTCACTCCTCTTTTTCAGGAATTTTACGACCAATGCAGCCTTCCGGTCAAGCAACAAATTTGGATAAAAAATGAGTGTCTTTTTCTGGAGGCCATTGAGCCCGTTCTTGACGCTTACATTTTGGACAAGGAACGATTATTGCTGTCGGCGACAATTGGCGTTGGCAGCGACAAGCAGACAAATTTTTTCACCTGCGACAGCTGGAAAGGCCGAAGGCAGAAAAAGCACATTCAAGGCATTTAAACAGCTAGTTAACTAAACAGCTTCGTCAGACCCCAGAAGCCTAAATATTGGCATTTTTATATCCTCATAAAACTAAATTTAAATGATTCGGTGGACTGCTTGAACCCCCCCCCCCCCTTTAGCGGTATGCTCTTCTTCTCCCTGGAGTACATTGCCCGCTTTGCCGTCGTCCCCCACAAATGGACGTTCGTTCAGCCCGAACTCCGGCATCTTCCCCCCAACTGCTTGCTGTTTCCAGGTTCGTCAAACAGCCTCTGAACATCATCGACCTGCTCACCATCGTCCCGTTCCTTCTCGAAGCCTGCCTGCCCCTTCTCGGGGTCTATGACGTGGAATTGCGCAACTTTCGAGGTACTGCTTGCTCTTTCGTTTGGATTTGGCACTTTTTACGAATATATTCCCTCCCTACCCGCCGGTGCCGTCCAAATGTTTGTTCATGATTCTTTTTTCCACAACTTTCAGGCGCTCTCATCGTCATTCGCGTTCTTAGGTAAGTCAAAAATTCTATGAAATGGCGGTAAAAAGAAATATAAAAATAGGTTGTTTTTTTAATTAAAA
>MEIZ01000033.1:178574-195770 GCA_001723225.1 Globodera ellingtonae | reverse complement strand
TAGTCTCTCTTCTCCCCTGGGGGGAGCTCCCCCCAAATATGTACGTACCTGACTGCCCGTCTTGGTCACTTTGTCAGTATCGCCCACGGATGCAACCGACGAGGCGGCCGTTGACGCGGTGCTCGATTGGTCCGAATCCTAAAAAATGTTTATACCTATTAAGAATTGCCCCCTTTCCCTAGTCTCTCTTCTCCCCTGGGGGGAGCTCCCCCCAAATATGTACGTACCTGACTGCCCGTCTTGGTCACTTTGTCAGTATCGCCCTTCACGCCGCAACCGTTCTCATCAAGTTCGGAATCGCTTGCGAAGCATCCGTTGAGCATATTCGACTCAGAAACCAACGGAACCTGCGCAATGTTCAGAGAATTGCAAAAGAGATGCGTCTTCAGCAAGGAGTCCAACGGACTATCACTAGAATTCGGTTGAAAATAGTGAACAGATGAAAACATTGCAGACCAGGTGAGACTCGGGGAGAGGTTGATCTCCAGAAGCCATGGTTTCRTGTGCTCATCCACCATGATGTCAAACCCAAACAGTTCAAAGCAGCACTTCGGATGGACATTCACTAAAAATGCAACTAATTTACGACAAAAAACTGCAAATTTTTTACATTTCCGGCACATTGCTGCAACAGAACTTTGGACGGAAAGCAACGATTTGATGACAATGTCCTCAATCCGGATCATCAGCAGTCCGACATCCTCCCCTCGCTTCTCCAACTCCCTCAAAAGTGCGCTCAAAGTCCATTTATGGCCTTCAAAATATCGACGATTTTGATGGGATTGAACTCAATTAACAATACCCATATTCTCCAGGGTACAATCGGTGTTTCGAACAAATTCGGTGGACGCTTTGTTCAGCGAATAATTTGTCAAATGTTTGTTCAAATCCGCATAATCTTCACTGGCAATGTCATCCGCGTGGTCGTATTTATGCACCGCAAATCGAGCCAACCCATCACTTAAAATTTTTATTTGCGGGTTAATCTGTCGAAAATTTACAGGAAAATTTTTGTTTTTTAAGTAAAGTGTTGCCTGTAAACATAAACAATAAGCGGGTAGAAGGAAGTGACGAGTACATAAACGCGCAAATCCCATTTCAGTCCGTTGACCAAATAGGGCGGGTCGATGTAACGGGAGACGAGCATCTTTTTGGCACTGGCAAAAGTTTCCTCCTGCAAAGACAAAAAATTAAAATGCCCGTCGCAYCGGACCGACCAGACCAAATTGGCGGCGTTCAGGAAGTAAATGCCTCTTCCTAAGCTYCCATCTGCCGGCTTTACAATAAAYTTGGCTTCYAATCCAAATTGGGTCTCGTCAAGCTTCTGCCGTAGGGAAAGCCGCGCTGTCTCAGTCATTGGCGTACAGAAAAAGTCGGGTATCTGACCATAGAGCCCGCGAATTACATAAATAATAATTAAAAATGGACTTACGAAATTGAACCATTCGGAATCGTACAGAATGGAGGCCCGCTCAATGCTCTCATAGAGCTGGTCCTTCCTGGTCAGCATCCAACTTCGCGGAAAGTGATTGACCCGTTGCCTAACAAACGAAATCAATTCACAAAAAACATGTTTTTGAACCGAAGAAATTGTGTTTACATACCATGGATGGAGTTGTCGCATTGAAAGAGTGCTTAGATGGGTGTTCGTCCACATCAAATTGCATTTTTGGTTCTTACTCGAACACTGAACAGCGACTGTTTTTATTAATTAATAGGCGTCTTCTTTCCATTACTTGGAGGAATCCGTAACTGAACAAAATTGACTTGACGAGTCGTGACTCGCTTTTTATCAATTTGAAGCACATGTTGTAAGTCTCGCCCAACGAAGTGTATTTGCACTGCTCCATTCTCTCCACATTCTTTCCGATGTGTCGCAAAGCGATTGGATCAAAGGTCATCGTACGAAACTTAAANCATTTTTAAAATGGAACAGTTTTAAAAGAATAAATCTAAAATATTTTAACGAATTTAACTACTATTTTACAGTAATATTATGGGTCAAACGTCGAATTTTACAATTTTTTTAAAAAGATCTTTATGTAAGCATGGGCAAAAGTGATGTAAGGGGACTGTTGGGTTCACTTCGCCACCTGCGATAAAACCGAAAAATGCACTCTTTAAAAATTGACTGTAACCTTTTCCCTACAGAGCATCATTCGAGACCGCTTTCTCGCCACGGACAACCCCAACTACTGCTCCCTGCATTTTGAGCTTCTCATGGCTGCCCACGACGTGAACGTGGAATTTCTCGCCCGAGTTGGTGAGTGGSAACATTAACATTTATATTTTGCATGCTTTTGAAAGATCCGTGCCATGACTTTGCCTGGTGTTTGGACGCATGTGCAAAACATCACCGGGCAAAGCTTATCGGTTAGTTTTGGTCACAAAATTGCCGTTTTTACCTTCCTTTTTTTCACCATAGATAGTCAACAAATGTCAAAACTCAGGACATTGCTGGACACGAGCAAAAAAGGACAGAGTAATGTAGGATTTTTGCGCCACGATTCTTGTGAACGTGTTTCGTAAACATAAAATGAGATAGGAATTCGATACAAATCCGTCGAACTTTTCTTACTACGATTTGATGATGTCAAAAAAAATTTTGGCTTGTAAAAGTAAGGTATAAACAAACGTCCATATTAAACTTCAACAAACACCCCCAAAAGGTCGTTGCGCAATTGTCTCTGATTGCTGGGGACCCGCACATTTTGCATATGATCGCTTCGGCGGCCGTGAAGACCATTCGGGACAACGCTTTCAGTGCCAATCCGACGAAGCCCAGGGACCTCACTTCTGTGCATTTGATGGTCAAAATGCTGCTGATGGGTCTCCATGCAAAGGTGTGCTGAATGTTTGGCAACATTTGATAATTCGGCTAAACGGCACTTCCCTTTGAAGGATTTACTCACTGAACAGAAGCAACTTCCGCAAATGATGGACCCCGAAATATTCACCGTTTTTCTTGCCGCTTTTACCACAATGATAGTTCAGGACGCGATCAGAGTTGAACTGAACAATGCCCCGGGTTGGTCGAAAAGGGATGGGTAGCAGTTCGTACTTTTATAGGGGGGGGGCTTCTTTTGGCCATACGCCATAGTTCGATCCCGGAACCCTATTTCCGGTACGTGCTGCACTCTTACTATATATTCCAACCAAATCAACAACTAAACACCATTTAAGAGGACGTGGCGGATTGGTTTTGGCTCGACCGAGAGCGTAGCCCTCGCCTCCCGTCCTTGGACCCGTTTTTACGTGCTAACCCGGTCTGTGCCCTGCTCTGGGTCCACTACTTGGCCTTCGGGGATCCGTTGCCGTCGAGTCCATCCAAACGGCGTCCATTCGAAGCTGCGGCCTCTCTGTGCTACTTGGACGCTTTGCCCGATTTGACCCGACAGGTGAGACGGACCAACAGCAAGCAGTTCACGAAACTTGCAAGAAACGCTCTCTTTTTTCTCTGCAGATGGCCGTTGCTGATCCACATTGGGCTCATCTGCTCACCCACCGGCTGCTCCAATGTCCTTCCGTGTTTTTGGCCGAGCCAACCGCGACCTTTCTCATCCGTCATTTCTTCGTCCCCCAACTGCGGGTAATCTTCCTCTTTCTGGCCTAATTGCCCTAAACAAACTGAAACTTGTGATGCCATGCCTTTCTGCCAGAATGTGCCTTCGGCCAAATTCCATTTGTTGCATTTGTGTGCCCAACACTCGTCCGTCCTTCCGCCCGAACTGTTCGCGCTCGTCGTCGATTCCCTCCTCCCTTTTTGCGTGGAGGCGGAGGAGGAGGAGAAAGGCGGAGAAGACAACAACAACAAACTCGCCGTACTCAATTTCTGCATCGAATTCGACAAGTTCCGAGAGCAATTGGTCTCGTTGAGACAACAAGTGACCGTAAGGGAGAAGGAAACTGCTGCTCCGAGGAGGGCGGACGACGAGGGATTGGAGAAGGACAACGGAGAAAAGGGCGAAGGAGCGGGGGAGGGGGACAAAGTGAAAACCGGTGGGACAAGGGAAAGTGAAGGGCCCGAAGAGGGCGAAATTGAGGACGATGATGACGACTGAATACTGACAGCAGATGATTGTGATGATTGATGGAAGCGACGATTAAGGGCATTTTATTTGCATATTTATTTTAAAAAGGCATTTATATAGTAATTTATGATGTGACGATATTTTGATGACAATAACCGTAAATTTATGATCTCCATTCACTCGCTCACTGTCTCAACCGTTTGATGGCATTTTCTTTGGGGGTTTTGGCGCTCGAAAGGGCGCATCAATGGAGGGGGGAGGGGAGGAGACGGGCGATGGAAAGGCGGGCATTCGAAGAGCGTTCTCATAGGAGGGGAGGGGCGGCCGTCGGTTGCCTTGGCCCACCGCCGCAGGGGAACATACAAAGGACAGAGAATCTGTGAGGGACAAGTTTATGCGGTTCAGTTAGAACACCGCCTCTGGATGAAGTTGGCATTCTCGGGGGGTTTTTGGCATTAAAATTGGCTCGGTGAGTTCAGTCAATTAATTTTTCATGTTAATGTTGCTCCCCTAAAGGGTTTTTTAATTTGAATAAAAAAAATAATTCTCCCACCGACAAAACTTTGCTGGTGCCTTCGGCTGCTGTTGTACAGACGACAGCCGAAGGTGAGCAAGAAAATGGTGAAGAAAATGATGAGAGTGAGCCCTGCGGCGATGCCGGAAGTGACTGTTGCGCGCCGTTGTTCGTCCGCACCTGTTGACGATGACGATGAATGGCCGTAGTAATGTTGCCAAGAGGCGGGTCTGTGGCGGTGACATTAGGAAATTTGGTCAATTTTTTAAGAAAAGTTGATCCAAAATTCCGAAAAAAACCCACAAAGCCTCATTGTAATTAAAAATTTTAATGGGTCCGGCAGCCAATCACCGATTTGTAATTTGATTAAATATGTAAAAGCGTGTGCCCTGTGTTTACGTTGTTACCTGCTGTTTGAGGGGTAAGGCCACATCCGCCGTTTGTTACATTCGAAAGTTTGGTGGCAAATTCTTCAATTAAAGTTCGTTTTAGTGTAAAAGTTGGGGGGGGGCAGAAACGTTTATTTATACAATTAGTCGACAAAAATCACTCAGAAGGAATGATTTGATACGGTCGATCGGGGAACGAACGATCGGTCGGTGAGTTAGGGAATCGGACGGACGGACGAACGGAGTCGGAGGGTGCCTCTTTCCGCCGCCATTTTTCCTCCTTTTGTAAATTTTGAAAACACTTTTTGGACGGACGGACNAAATGCTCACTTTTTTGGTGGAGTTGACATTGCCATTTTGAAGTGCTGAGGAATAATTTTTAAGGCCCTCTTTGCCCATACTCATGACAATAACTGAAAGCGGAAACAGAATGTTAAAAGATTAATTTTAAAATAATGGTGGAATTTTTTGAAGCTTTTTAGGAATGGGAGGAGTCGGCGGTGCCCATAGGCGCAGCCGGGAAAATTTTTCGAAGATTTTAGCAATGTTTGTTAAGAAAATTACTCTAAACTTTTAGAAAGTTGACAAAATAAGCAAATATTGTTACATTTTTGGACATTTTTTAAGCAAAAATTCCAAGAAAATTCAAAAAGTAATGTGGAAAATGTTTGAATAAATAATTTGGCTATCTGTCATTAATTTGGCCATCTGTCTATGTAATTCAAAATTTAAACGAAAATTCATCTAAAAATTCCAGAAAAACAAATAAAGAAACAAAAAAGTATGTAAAGTACAAATCTAAAAAAAGTACATATCGAAGCCCTGTATTTGTGTTCTTTATTTTATTTTGATTAGATTATGAAAGATCAGAGGGGGGGGCACGAAAGTTAATTGAGGAAAAAAATAAATTAGTTCCCCATTTGGCATAGGAACCTGAATAAGTTCGATTTCTAATATTTTATTCAGTTGTGTGATACTTTTTTCAGATAATTTTTAATGGGGAAAAAAGATCGAAAAAATTCCAAGTCATTTCGTCTTCTGGCGCAAGCCAATGATTCAGTCGCGATCTCCAAGCAGAAAAAATTGGAAAAAGACCAGCAAGAGAAGGACATTGTTGAAAAGTTTGAGGAAAGACAAAATGTGGATCCTGCAGGTATAATTTTTGAGGCTTCCTGCCCCATTTCCAAAAAAATAATTTGGGGCTAGAATCCGAATTGACCATTTGAATTCAGACCGATCTCAAGCATTTTTCGAAAATTCAAAATTTCAAAAATAATTGCTTCAAAAAGGCCAAACGAAAAGGCAAGTACTGATCGAATGCCTTCTTTGACCCCTTTCAGTCTCACTGAAATCGTTAGCGGCTTCGACCACTGGCTATCCCAGCGCAACATCGACGCCCATGGACAGACAATCGAAAAGAGAAAGCAAATGGCGGAGTGATGGGCGTTCCGCTGTGCATAAGACAGTGAGGGACGTAGAAGCGGGAGAAAACGCCGTAAGTGACTGACGCATCGGGACCAAAATCGGCTTAGCGTTTTAAAAGCGTACAAGGCAAAAAGTGCTAAAACTCGAGGCTTTTCATAGCTATCCATGGCTGTTTACACTAATAATTTTAAGGAATCACATCGTCTCAAAGGAAAACGAAATATTTGTTCGCCGGAAAGCAGCGGAAAGGAACAAAATTCATCGATTAATTGCGAAGAAAAGCTGGAAACTGACGAGAAAGGTAAGCGACCGTTGACAAACAGTTCAAGACAAGTTTTGATAACAAAGGCCCATCGATCAAACGCATGAAAGTGGCAATTGAGTCCGATTTCGACGATACTTCGAGCGTCGAAGGTGTGTTGGGGTTGTTGTTTCCGAACATTAATTGTGTTTTTATTATAGAATTGGCTGACCAAAACGGGCAATTTTCTGAAGAGGACATGACGGACGAGGACGAGGAAGAGAGTCTCGGGGGTGAACCGGACGATTTGGAGGACGAAGAGCTGGAGCAGGCGGACGCTGCTGATCTCAAAAATGGATTGGAGGACGAGGAGGAGGCTTCCTCTTTCTTCACTTCAGATGAATCGCTTGAGGATGAAATTGAAGACGATTCTGATGAAGGTTTCACTTTTTGGTGGTGAAGAATTATGTCATCTGCTGTCTTTTAGGACCTTTGGAATTGGAGTTCACGGGGTACGGAACGGACGAAAAATCGGCCAAATGTTTGATTTTGGACGCATTGGCGGGGTACACCATCGCAACTTCACCATTTGCCCTCTTCAAATTTTCGGAGGGTGTCGACCATTCGGTCCAGGTAAAATGCCGAACTTTTTAGAGGAAAATTTTTTTATGTTTTTAGGTCGCAACCAAAGCCCTCCAATGGATCACAAGTCCCATCGATTCGCAAACTTTTTTCAGGTTTGTTTTGTATCGAAAAAATTGTTTTTTCTAATCGTTTTGTTCAGTGACTTCTTCCAAAAGCGCGTTTTTGTTGTGAATCGAAAAGCCAGGGACTACTTTGACGGTTTCTTTGGGACCGCCGACTTTTTTGAAATGCTTCAAAAGGTTATTAAACTTAATTAATTACTCATTGGCCTTTGTTTTCCGTGTCACAGTTTCGCTTTACCCTTTTTTAAGTTTGACTTGGGCTTTGGAACGGATGTGAATGTCGCACTTTATGAAAAGGGCGAGCGGACGACGCTGAACGGTGCCGAGGGCGAGCGGGCGAGTGCAGCCGCCGTTTGGAGGCACACCGGATGCGGGCGGTCCGTTCAGTTCGTTCGACCTCAGCGCCACAACGACAACATTTGGTATTTGTGCGATGTTCTGCAGGAATTGTTCTGTTCTTTTGTCGGTGCCAATTGGTTGGTTCATTCATTTCAATTTGGGGAAATGGCCCAATAATTGTGAATTATATATTGTTTAGTTATCTGACACCTCCGAAGTCTTCAGGATTTGCGCCTCATTGGGACGACATCGGTCAGCTAAAAGACAGGCGTAATTAGCGGTGGACTTCGCTTTTAGATGCGTTTATGCTCCAAGTCGAAGGGCGAAAGTATTGGAAAGTTTATGCGCCCGCCAGCGCTGACGACACTTTGCCGTTGGAGTCGAGTGGCAACTTTGCGGAGTCGGACTTTGAAGGACGCGAGCCGACTTTTGAGGGATGGCTGGAACAGGGGGACACTCTCTACGTCCCCCGGGGGTGGACTCATCAGGTGCTGCGAGTCATTAAACAAATTCCGAAGAAATTATTTTATTTTCTCACTTTTTTCTGTGAAATTTGGGAATTAATTTTTCATTTTTTTTTTCTTAAGGCGCTTACCGGAGACGTCCACTCGCTGCATGTGACCGGTACGCCGTCTTCTATTTTCTTTTAACACACCCCCCCCCCCTCTTTCAGTGTCCGTCTGTCGTCGCCATTCCTTTGCCGATTTTCTGGAGAAGGCTTCCGCAGAGTTCGTTCAGACCGTCGTTTCGAGCTCGAAGCATCTTCGTCATGCTCTCCCACCGCTTCTGCTCGACATGGGCGGGGTGTGCAAAAGCGATTTTTCGGGCGAGAAAATGCTCCAAGAAAAGTAACAAAAATAAACGACGCTTTTGACTTTGATGGATGGACCCGTCTTTTTAGAATTATTCCAATCACGGAAATCTTTGCGCGTAAATTCGGCCAGGACTTCTCTTCGTACGTTTCGTCGTACATCGATTTGATGGCCCGCGAGTTCTTTCNTTGGCACTGATCAGAGAGAGTTGGCACAAACCCTCCCGGAGTTGATTCTCCAATTTGCTTTTCTGCTGAGCGACCGCAAAGTTCTCGACCACCATGGAGATGGGAAATGCCAGGATGATGATGCCGAAAATGGAGGAAAGTGCCGCGACCAGCTTCCCAACTTTGAATCAAAGTGCCAACAATTATGTCCCCCTACAAAAAGTGCCACAAAAAGTGCGTGTACCCCAACTCAGAATCAAACTGTCGCCATAGCCCACTGTGGTCACGGTGATGCTAAAGCGAACTGTTCAAGCAATGTGAAGCACACAAATTTAACGGACATGCACCACCAACAGGCGGCCGGGATGGAACGGAAGTCGGAGCCGGGCTCGTCCTTCTCCGCATAATACCTGTGAAGGGGGCGGGGGGGGCAATTTGATGATTTGGAAAAGTCCGTCCGTTCGGTTACCGTACATCAGCGTGGAGAAGAACACCGTGCCGCACAGAAGGAACATTGACAGCATGCAAAGTTCTCTCAACGAATTGCGCAAAGTCATGCCGAACACCTTGAGAAAGTGTTGTGCCGAAGATTCGAATTGCCGCGGGGGAGAAGGGGGGGGGGAACCTGAAGGCCGGTGGAGTAGCGCGCAAGTTTGAACACCCGAGCAATCCTAGCCAAAAAATTATTTAGAATTTATTGAAAAAAAAATGCGTAACAAATTGTCAAACCTTAATACTCGAAGCACGCGAATGACCAACATTGCGCCTGGGGCAAAAACATTTTAAGCCAACCAAATGCCCCCGGGGGCCCCCCTTTCCCTCACCTGCCAAGTCTTTGAGCCGTTCCGCGTTCACCCCCAAGGCGGAGAGAGCGGCCTCGCAAAAGACGGGCAACACGGTGAAAAGGTCGATCAGATTCATCGGCTGCCGGATGAAGTTAAATCGGCGGGGAGCGACGACAAAACTGAAAGAAGCGAACGCATGGAAACGTGAGGACGAGTTGAACAAAGCTTTTGAGGGGCCCTAACCCGGAGATCGACATGTGGAAGGCGTCCAATCAATCAATAAATCAAAATCACTTTATGGAATGGGAAACGATGACCGGACGACGGACAAACACTCACCGGATGAGGAACTCCAGTGTAAACCAGACAATGCAACAGTATTCAAGCAGGACTAGCCATGCCTGGGGGTTATCTGTCGCGCGGTAGATGAACTGCAAGAGATTATGACAGGGCAATCGCCGAATTCAGCGTCAAATTTTTACCTTTTGTGCAGCTAATGAGTTGTTGTTTCCTCCGCTGGCATTGTTGACAGAAGCTTTGGCGGCCAACAATTCGATGGCATTGTCCATCTCCAGCTGGTGCTGAGACTGTCCAAAGCCCTTGCGAGCTGACAACAAGGCATGGTAATGCTCGGAGAAGCGGTTGTCGGCCTGGAACTCTGGCATTGAGCCAAGCACGAGGCCAATGACGGAGGCAAGGATGAACAAGACTGAGATGAGGGTGAACAGCTTGGAGACGATGGACGAGCTCGGGGCTTCCATCATATGCCAAACAACTTTGCGCAGCTCCCGACAGCAGTTCATCTGATAATGAAACACTTTGCTGTGCATCATTTGGCCATGCCCAACGACTTGTTCGAGCTGTCTCTCCGCTTCCAGACCCTTCTTAAGTCGACTGCTGTCCGCCAGAACGGAGCAGCAAGGCGCCAACTACGGGAGGGGGAAACATGAACTGCGGTTTTGTGTTGAATGCCATTTTATGACATGACATTAATTGTTAAAGTTTAGAGTCATTTCCACCTCCACTCGCGTCAGACGCCAAAAGATCAGCTCCTCGCTGAACCGCTGAGGGCACACATCNTGCACACCAAAGAGGGAGGCTCATGACCGTGACAAGAGAATTTGGCAAGAAAAGGGGCTGTCTCTTATACACATCTAGATGTGTATAAGAGACAGATATAAAAGACTTTTCACAAATTATATATCAATCAACTTCTCTCATTGAGCGCCAAACTGAATGGTATCAAAATTTTGATTAGGAAACAATCAAACCGGCGTTTTGAATCGGTTCAAAGTTTGAAAAACGATAGGGGCTGTCTCTTATACACATCTAGATGTGTATAAGAGACAGGTTATATAGAACTCAACTCCCCTCGTCGAGACTAAATCGAATGGTATCAAAATTTTGATATTTGATTCGACCCTTTTTAGGCTTCTTTTCGAAAGCGCCGAGAAGGCATTCATTGTGCATCGGATGGACAATTCGCGCTCTTACGAAGGTTCTTCGGAAAACATCGTCGACTTCCCCACTGAGGTTAAAAAAGACTGTGAAGGGAAGGGTAAATGCCGGAACGGGTGGGACACCGTTCTTTTCTTTTTCAGTTTGAGGACGGTTTCGTTGTTTTGATCGATTCATACCCGGAATGGGTTAAAGTCCGCGAATTGGGCTTAAAGCCGCGCGGAGCGAACATCGAATTGGCCAAACTCCTCTTCGGCAGTGGCCTTTTGATGTTGCAACGGGAGACAGCGCCTGAACTGCTTAACGGGGGAGAGGAGAAGGCGCAAGTTGAAGAGGCGCAGAATGCGGAAGGGGGCGGCAAGAAGAGCAAAAAGAGGAGGAGGAGGAAGGACAAGTTGGCCAAGAAGGACAGCGGCAACTGATGCTTATGGGTGCTTCTTTTATTTTATTTATTTTGTTGACCATCGGCATTCAAATGCTTCGTTTGTTGTTGTTGTTTTTTTTTGTTGCTTCGTTTTTTTGATTGAAATTGTTGACATTTTTTATATTGGTGACTCTGTTTAAAACTCATGCGAGACTAATTCACGACCGGTGTTGGTGTTTTTAGGAAAAGCAAAAGTCTCTACTATAGTTGAATTTGTTTCTTTTCTCACTTCATTTACGCCTTGTCTCTTATACACATCTAGATGTGTATAAGAGACAGGTGTTGGTGTTTTTAGGAAAAGCAAAAGTCTCTACTATAGTTGAATTTGTTTCTTTTCTCACTTCATTTACGCCTTGGTCGTTAAACGATAGCATTGGTTGAGATGGGACACTCCGACGCCAAAAAAGGGGAGGGGGCGGGTGGGGAAATGTCCTGGTTGATGTAGCGGGTAGCTGTCTCTTATACACATCTAGATGTGTATAAGAGACAGGCTGGAAACTGACGAGAAAGGTAAGCGACCGTTGACAAACAGTCCAAGACAAAGTTTTGATAAAAAGGCCCATCGATCAAACGCATGAAAGTGGCAATTGAATCCGATTCCGACGACACTTCGAGTGTCGAAGGTGTGTTGGGGTTGATTGTTTTCGAACTTTAATTGTGCTTTTTTGTAGAATTGGCTGACCAAAACGGGCAATTTTCTGAAGAGGACATGACCTGTCTCTTATACACATCTAGATGTGTATAAGAGACAGAGATTGAGGTGAGGGACGCGAAGAGTGTATTGGATGGAATGACCCCTTCCGCCGCCGCCCTCCCCGCAAACCCCTAAAGGGAGGCATAAAACGGCGTTAAGCTGAAGCAGCAGAGGGACTTATCTCGTCGAATTTCGCCCCCAACCAAATAAATTGCCGGAAGGGGAATGAAAGAACGAAGATGGGCATCACGCCTTCAGCGTCGCGTCATCCAGCGGTAATCAGTGCAGCAAATTTCATTAGCACTTTTGAATAAAAAAGCGAAGAGGGACAGGAGAAGATAGTAATAGACAAAAAGAAATGAAAGGAGAGAGAGAAAGAAGCTGATTATTGGAACCTGTCTCTTATACACATCTAGATGTGTATAAGAGACAGGGGGGAAGACACTGACTTTCGCATTGTTTCGCCGAACGCCCTCAGGCCGATGCTGTACCGGGCAAGTTTGAAGATCCGCGCCACCCTGGCCAATCTGAAACCCAAACAATTTGAGACATTTTTAATTAAAAAAACAACCTATTTTTATATTTCTTTTTACCGCCATTTCATAGAATTTTTGACTTACCTAAGAACGCGAATGACGATGAGAGCGCCTGAAAGTTGTGGAAAAAAGAATCATGAACAAACATTTGGACGGCACCGGCGGGTAGGGAGGGAATATATTCGTAAAAAGTGCCAAATCCAAACGAAAGAGCAAGCAGTACCTCGAAAGTTGCGCAATTCCACGTCATAGACCCCGAGAAGGGGCAGGCAGGCTTCGAGAAGGAACGGGACGATGGTGAGCAGGTCGATGATGTTCAGAGGCTGTTTGACGAACCTGGAAACAGCAAGCAGTTGGGGGGAAGATGCCGGAGTTCGGGCTGAACGAACGTCCATTTGTGGGGGACGACGGCAAAGCGGGCAATGTACTCCAGGGAGAAGAAGAGCATACCGCTAAAGCTGTCTCTTATACACATCTAGATGTGTGATGGTGAGCAGGTCGATGATGTTCAGGGGCTGTTTGACGAACCTGAAAACAGCAAGCAGTTGGGGGGAAGGTGCCGGAGTACGGGCTGAACGAACGTCCATTTGTGGGGGACGACGGCAAAGCGGGCAATGTACTCCCTGTCTCTTATACACATCTAGATGTGTATAAGAGACAGGTTTAAGCGTCTGTTATTAATCATTAAATTCCGCTCTTAATTTGATAATATTTTAATCAAGAAAACAAATAATCAAAAACAATTTCTTTTTATAGNGACCTCCCCGCCGCCCATCGAATGCATTTCATTTCCCAGGGAAAGTTCGTCTCCTGCTGGGCCATTCTCTCCCACAATTTGCCCGAGGGGCCTTCACTTTGCGTTTACGCCGACGGAAGCGCGAAGAAAGTTTTGTTGGAAAAGTGAGTTGATTTGATTTGAACGTTTTGAACAGCTCAGACAGTTCGGTTGATCCCAAAGAATCGCTTTGGTCGAAATTGCCCGAGGCATTCGGTTCGGCTCGACGAGTTGGACGGCTGTGGACGGACTTCCGGCACAGATCAGCAGCAGCAGCAGTCGCGGAACTGAGGCCTTTCTGGACAAAGCGCTTCTCATCGCCATTCCAACTCCGATCAGAGGAGACAAAGGCCCCCCCGCGGCCAATTCGGAGCGGAAACGTCCGGGGGCCAAAGTTCCATTGGGGCCCAGGAACATTTGGTTATGTGCACTCACTGTCACGCAATTGTTCGAATTCATTCAGGTGGGCCTGGCAGGGAACGTCGAAGGAACTTGAAGGAATCCCCGGATCCGTGGGCAAAGGTTCCCGGCACCAGCGGGGAGGGGGGGGGGAGCTTTTTGCGATCCCGAAGTACGCGGAATAGCATTCATTGCTTTCCCCGTTTTCGGAGTTTTACACTTTAAGGGAAGGGATCAAAGGACATGAAACCCGTGGGATTTGTCCCTGGAAGGGTCAAAGGAAAGTGTCCTCCACAAATCTTAAGATTCGTCCCTGGAAGGGTCAAAGGAAAGTGTCCTCCACAAATCTTAAGATTCGTCCCTGGAAGGGTCAAAGGAAAGTGTCCTCCACAAATCTTAACGCCTTTTCCTTTCTGATCACCTTGAAGATGTTGGCTGACTCGCTGACTTTTATGGACATTATGGCCCCTCCGCCAAACCCTGCGGACTCTTCCAATGCTCTCCACCATTACAAGCCAAGGCCTTTTCGGGCGAGAAACTGCTGGGAAATGTTTTGGAATAATCCGCCTTTGCCTCCGGCGCAACGGATGGAATTGAATGGGACGATGGGAAGCGCCGCAGGGGGAGGGTGGTCAATTGAAGTGGAAGAGGGCCAGTGCGCGAGTCGCCCGCCGGCGGTTGGGACTGAAGGCGGGAAGTCGTCGACACCGATGGACAAGGACGGGGAGGAGGACAATGAGTTGCTGCTACACTTTCGATTTATTTTGTTGTTGAAATTTATTCAAATTTCCGGATTCGAATATTCGAAGCCGCAAAAGAATGCAAAGTGCGCACCCTCGGAAGGTCAAACGAACTGCAGAAAGTGCCAATGGAGCAGCAGCAAGTGCCAAAGACGGACGAAATAAAGGGCGGGAAAGGGAAGAGCCGTGAGAATCGATCGTTTCTGAGGAAAGTTGCGCAAAAGGTGGGATACGGTAGGCGTGCGGCTAAACTGTTTACGGTACTGGGCGTGATTCAGGTCCACTCGCGAGAACGGGAGCAAGAAAAAGCCAAATCCTCGAGAGCGAGCAGTTGCTCGCTCTCGAGGGAATCGGAGTGGCAGAGAGATGAGCTCAAAGTGACGGGGGTCCAGGAGGAGGAGGAAGATGTTGAAGACGTCCAGGAGGAGGAGGAAGAAGCTGAAGACGTCCAGGAGCAGGAGGTCACCATAAGCTGCACTTTCAAAGACGCGGGTTGGCCAATGCACAGTTTAATGACCGATAATCGATTAGAAGTGCAAACCGAACAAATAGCCACCGGAGACACAATTTGGCCGTTGAATGTCGCAGACCGTTGCACACCAAAGAGGGAGGCTCATGACCGTGACAAGAGAATTTGGCAAGAAAAGGGGCTGTCTCTTATACACATCTAGATGTGTATAAGAGACAGGTATTTGCACTGCTCCATTCTCTCCACATTCTTTCCGATGTGTCGCAAAGCGATTGGATCAAAGGTCATCGTACGAAACTTAAACAAAAATAAGANGGGATCAGGTCGTCGTTTCGAGCCACCGAATTGTTGGGCCAATTCCGAAACCGGATTAGCCTCTCCGAATACAATTCCATTTACAACAGCAAAGGCAGTGGCCGCGGCGTCTCTCCGCTCGCGCTTTCGCTGGAGGCGCAACTTCAAAGTCACCGCTTCTTCCGAGTGGAAGAAACGGCGGAAGGACTCAAAGAGGAACAAATTGTGCGGACCCAACTTTGAACAGTGAGAGGGGCGATCACTGCAAATGATCTAATGAAGTGTCAATTAATTGGTCATCGCTTGAAGTGTCAATTAATTAGTCATCACCTAAAATGTTGTGGCGGCACATCAATCAGCGTTGCCCGCCGTTTGTCTCCAATAAACACAATCAATCAATCAAACCAAAAGCATGGATTGTGCGTGTCCCAGCCCATATCAGATCACTTTGATGGGGCAAGTCCATCGAAAGTGATCAATCAAAACGGAGCAGTCAGTCACACTTTTATCGACATAATCGTTTCGAGAGATCAGCACAAATGATCGTTCTGTTGTGTCCAGTCGAGGTCTCTGGTGGTGTATTCGGCGTTTCCTGCCTTATTATTGGAGCTGCTCCGCCGTCTTCGGCGGAGTGTTCGTCCCCTCGGGCAGTCTTTCCCCGTCGGCGGTTTCTTCCGCTTGTGCCATTGCCATTGGCACTTGCGACGTCCTCCGCGTGTCGCCGCCGCCTCCTCCGACAACCGAACTTTTATTCGGCGTGCCCTTCCGCGTCGCGCTGCTCATCGCCGTGTAAGAGGAACGGCGTCGGTCGGGAAACGAAGCTGTGTGTCGGTTGGAAAGGCGAAATGGAAAAGAATTTAACATAAAAATGGGGGGATTTTTAATTTAAAAATCCACAAAACTTTCAAAAATTGCCTGGGGGGGGGGGCTCACCGAGTCGCCCGTGCACTCTTTTCTGCGCAAGAACGAACAGACGCCGGCGGAAATGTTTTGAGGACAAACAGAAGAGAATGAAGTTGGACACTTTGCCAAGGATGACCAATGTACTGTACATGGGTTTTTGTAGTTAGTTGTAAATTCAGTTCGTTCACCTTGCAATCAACGTCAGATTGTACCAGGTTTTGGGTTCCGCCGGGGGCGCAATCGCAAAGCCTTCGATCAAATTGACGACGGCGGACGGCCCGTTTGTCAGGGTGAACATCGACACGATTCTGTGACGATCAAAGGGGGTAATTAAGCTAATGAATGGACGGGGAAAGTCCTCCCGCTAATTGACTCACAAAGTGACAGTCCACGTGACTCTCTGTTCCGTTTTTGAATGAACAATTTGCTGGGAGAACCCTTCGGAGGAAGTGGACTTTGACGGCCTGAACAATTGCCGGGCACATTCCTTTTTAACTGCTGCCCGCCCACTTTATTTGTTTAGAGCCGATGTTGTCCAATTCCCGCTTGCGTCGCCGGAGGGCACAAAGCAGCAGAAAATTGAGGACGGTAAGCAAAATGATGGGGAAAATGACACTGGGGGGGGGGAAGTGAGCGTTGAGATCAATGATCAATCATCATCATTGCTTTGTTTCACCTGATCACCGTGTTGATCAAAGTGCTGACAGACTGAATATGCCAAAGTCAGCTTAGCTAACCAATCAACTCGACCAACTTACAATAAATCTGCGAAAGCTGAGCGAGTACGGGTTCGGCTTGTTGGGGAGCCATTGTCTGAAAGTGGTCGTCAAATTAACGAGTTTAAGTTTGGCCGACGTAAATGCCGGCAATTTTAAAGTGCCGAAACGAACTCCTGAGTGACCGGCAAACAGATGGACTGAATTTGTGTGCCGTTGCAAAAGAAGCGGACCAAACATTCGTGCGAAAAGTGCTGATGGGCGGTGAGGAGAGCCGGCACGGTCAGAATAAAGCCCATCAGAAGAGCCATTTTCCGCCGGGGCACGTACCCTCGGGCGAACAACGGGTTCCGAATTCCGATCAGCCGATCAGTGCAC
>MEIZ01000033.1:110924-124908 GCA_001723225.1 Globodera ellingtonae | reverse complement strand
CCCCCCCCTCGCCCGCCCAAATCAAAAATTATAAGGAAAAGTTTTCCGAGTGAATTCTTTCCCCAGCTCCTCGTAATTATCGCTTTGATCCTCGTGTTTACCGCTCCCGGCGTTTGCTTTTGGCGTGAAATCAACGGCTCGCAGGTTTTCTCCACCCAAAAAGTGTGCCCTGAGAAGTTGGACGGCCAATTTTAGCAAAGCCGCGAGATATGTCCGCCGCAAGGCACACTGTTCCCGATGAACATCGACCGGTGGAACTCGGCACTGCACCTCCAAATGCGGGGACAAAAGTCCGTCGGAGTTATTTTAAAGAAAAAATGGTCGAACAGTTTTTGGGGTCCAATTGGGCAAACTTTTTGCGGACTCTCCGCCGCCGGCCCCCGGCAGTTTTTTACGTTCACTTTTCTTTCAGTGTGTGGGGCGAATTGGCCATTGTCATTTTGGCCATTCTTTTCGCCCTGCCGCCGCTGATCTTCAGCTGCATCTTTATGACCTCCGGGCGCAATTTGGGCTTTTCGGTCCGTCTTTTTACGTTTTTGTTTATTGGTCAACAAATCTTTAAGCAAATCATTGCCTCGGGCGTCGGAGTGATTGCCTTTCTCGTCTTCGGTGCGTTCGAGGTCAGCACGAGTAAAAAGCACAGACTGAGCTCACTTTTTGTTTGGCAAAAAGTGCCCGAATTTCTAATTACAATTTATTGTTATTTTCACCGTACTGCTTGTACTTGCTCTAAATGGTCCTTTTCACTCACTCAGACCTGGTACGCCACCGGATTTGGTAGGGCTTAGCTATTTGGCACCAAAAGAAGACTCTGTTCTGTCCCCGTAAAGATCACATGCCAACGTTTATCCGACAAATCGGCGGCGGCACATTTAGGCAAGCAAATTAATTACATTAATGAGGGAAGGTGAATTGATAATTTTATGTGCTAATTTTTAACACATTTAGCGGCTGCGTCGGACTTCCCGGTTAGGGGAGGAAAAGCATTCGCTTGCGCTAACCAAAGAATGTTTAAAGGGTGCGAGGTCGGCTTCGTCGTCAAGGGATGGGCCGTGGCCGCTGTGTGTTGGAAACAAAATATTAACCAATTTTCGGGGATGTTTCAGTTTGTCATGGCATTTCCTTAAGGCCTTCTACTTCCTTTGTGCCCTTCTCTTGGTCATCGACGCCGTTGTGGTGTTCATGCGACGTGACACGTGAGTTCCATGTCCAGTACAGCTTGGTCTTGACGGAATGCAAACTTCCTTCCCCAATACATTAACTTTCCCTAAAGCACAACTCAGCGGAGAGTGATTTTGCAACACAGTCAGCCAGTCCGGGGTTCATACTGATCGGAAGTGATCCCTCCACAAATGCCCCCACCCCTAACTCATCGATTGATCGGTCGTTGGCCAACAAAAATTAAGCTCCCCTCAAGTGACACTTATTGTTATTTATTCCATACAATTATGTAGGTGCATATGTATTGTCCATCCACAAAATTAACTGTCCAATTTAGGGTTGGCACCCCGACCGACGATTTTGGACCAATCCCCGACCCCGAAGCCCGGATCCCCGACCTTTCAACCAACAAATCAATCGGTCCCCGACTTTTCCTTCCCCGAACGAACGTCGGCGGGGTGCCAACAAAGCCTAGTCCAATCATTGAACTCTTTCTCTAATCATTCTCTTTCCTTTCTTTACCCAAATGAAAATGCATCCGACCGAATGCATTTACATAACAGCTTTTTTGTGTGCAAATTTGCATCCGTTTTTCGTCTTTCTTTTTGTGTCGTCTCTCAAAGATATCTGAACTGAGTGATCAATTCTCTGCGCGTTTTTGTCCGTCGTTGCTTCACGTCCATGAACTCCTTGAAGGAGCGGATCAAAAGGGGCAAATCCACGTCGAAGTCGCCGCTGATGATGGCCGCGTGGGGAATGTAGTCCAAATGGAGATGGTTCAACTCCACGGAACAGAGACGCGGGATTTGAACGCCTGCAAAAATTATTTAAAATAAATACCCCGCGGGGGGGAGCACTTTTTGAACTGCGAGGAAAGCAAAAACCCAAACCTTGATGATTTTAGATTCGGAAAACTCAAAATAAGCGTCTAAATGGATGAGGAGAAAAAGTGCTAAATCGCTAATCGAGTTCATAACCAAAATATTTAAATCATAAAGTTTCTTCTCATAATATAAATTAAATTTAAATTAAAACGCGCTTTTAGCCATAATAAACGAATGACGGGCAGTTCGTTCATTTACCTTTGTAATTGACTACGAGTCGAAGTCGTTGCTGTATTTTTGGCCAGATGGCGCGTGGGATGAGGAAGGACACCATTTTGCGGATGGCTCCCGCCATCAGTCCGTCCATGCCGCCCTTGTACACCTTGAAGTCCACGCCGGTTAGCAGCACGTCACTGTACAGGCGAGAGTGTCGGAAGTGGGGCTTTATCTGTTTGATCGAGTTGGGAGTGAAGTGGAACGCTTCGAATGGACAATGAAATCAGTTAACGGACCAAGACCCGAAGTTGTCCGCTCGCGGACAGCAAATTGTGCACTTTGTTTTTGCGACGGAACACCGCGCTCACATCGCCCTCCAACGCCAAGACGACGCCATTCACATCCACCAAAGCTCTCGGAGATCAAAAATTGAGACGGGGATGGTGGGCGAGCAGCAAATCTCTAATCAATTCAATGGCAAACTTACGCCGTCAAATTGGCACCGATCACAAGACGACAGTCGGCACATGCCATTTTGACGATGGAGCGGAGAAAGTATGGGACATGGCGGTGAGAGTAACTGACGGACACGTGGCCGAGCTGAGCGTTGAAAATGTGCCAGAAGAAAGTGTTCGGCACGTATTCACTCAAAATCAGACCGAGCATCTAAATTATTAGTACCCAGACCATCGATTTGTTTCCCCCGAAGGGGCTAACCTGGTCTCTGACTTCGATGTCCTCAAACTTTGGCCTTTCCACCGATGCCGGCGATGATGGCTTTCCGTTGTACAAAATGCCTCCATCAATGCCAAAGATGAGGTCACTTTTCGAGAAAGTTGGCGGATAGCGAAGTGTCAGGTCGGGCATCCAGGTGCCGTTGAGCATCTCCAAGTCCACTTCGGGCGACTCGTCCACGGAAGGAGCGTCCTCAACAGAATTCTCCGCCTTTAACCGTTCCTCTTTTGCAGGAGGTGAACAGAGGTGGTCGAACACGGACGGGGCGGCGTCGTCGTCGGAAGTTGCCGCCGACGTACTGCTAGAAGAGGACGGCGAAGACGAAGACAGAAAGGACGTCGGCCGGGAAATAATTTGAATCTGCCAAATTATTTGTTAAATGTTTTTGACGTGCCAAAAATGTTATGGAAACTTTTTCTTGGACGAATTCGCGGATCAGCGGCGGCAAAATGCAAATTTTGTCCCGAATGGCCGTGTCAATGCCCGAACTGATCAGATCAGTGATTGCGTAGAATTGACTTGCCTCTGGCCCAAAGTATTTCATAATGAAATTGCCCGGGTCAACGGTGCATTCGGTAACCTTCACAGAGAGGAGAGCTAATTACCTAATTAGTGGTCTGATTACTGCACTGACCGTAACCGAAGTGGCCGATTCGTTCAGATTACGGTAAATGTTGACTCGCATGTTGACGGTGAAGTTGCCCAGAATGGCCAGCATTTGGGCGCTAAATTAGCAAATTGTCGCAATGCTTTTGTGATGGGAAAAAAACAACCTGTAGGAAGTAAAAAAGACGGAAATCTCCTGGGGGGAAACGTTTCGTTAAAAAGCCAAAAAAGCATTTCCAACCGCACTTCCGCGCACACTCAGCTCGGGCAAATACACGGAAAGGTCCACGCCTTAGGGGACGAGGAGGGGGTAAAGCAAAAGCCGAAAAGTGCGCGCAGAAACCGTGCTCGGCCACAAATTTTACGCCTATTTGTGGCTTCTTCAGACCGGTGATCACCGCGTTGGACAAGGTGAAGCTGCTCTCGCGGATTGTCGGCAAAACCATTCGGTGCTTAGGGGGGAAGATCAGAAATCGGGAATTGGGATGACTGAACTTGCCAAAATGTCCGGAAGGCCCTCCGACGCCAATTCCGCCAGATAATCCACTCCTAAGCATAGAAAATGTGTTCAATGAATGTGGCGTCCCCCGGGGCGTCCCATCCAGTAAAAGTAAACTCCCTTAGGGCGAAAGACCCTTTCTTCCGATCGAAAAAGGCAAACCTCGCTGACTGATCCGAAAGTAAATGCCGGCGGATTTTCCGGCTGGATCGTCGATAAGGACGGTTTCGTAGGGACTGTGCTCGGGTTTACATATGCCAAAGTTGGGAAAAACAGTGAGCAAGCACAGCGACAACGACAAAAAGAGGGAAAGAGACGGTAAGCCGTCGAGGACTTTCAGTTTGGCATTTAATCTTGGCATTTTGCCTTAAAAAAAGTCAGAAAAATGCAAACTGGAAATTTGAGATTTATGCCACCTAAGTAAAAGGCATAAAAAATTTGTTTAGTAAAACCGGGAGCCAAAGACGAGCACACCAGCAGCAGTGTTATCATTAACCCGGGAGCATTTAACCCGAAGACGAGCACCAGGCCCCTGACGTCAATATTATTGGGCCGGCAATGTTTTATTCGCATAAATTATGGCGATTCCGGGAGAGGAATGGGGAAAGCTCAATCTTCTTAAAGCAATCTTAAAAGTTATAATCCGAGATGATGCTAATGGATATGAACGGCGCCGGGGGAATCAGGGGGCTCAGAGCGATGGGCAGCACCAATGAAAAACAGCTGCAGTTACAGCAACGAACGTATAGCCGAAACGCAATTGGGGACGGGGGAATGGCACAATTCGCGGTCGACAAATTCAATTTTTGAGTGCCGCCGCATTAAGAAGCGAAATGAATGGATTGGCACCCTTCGCTTTTCCATTTTTATTCCCAAGGACAAAGCCGTTTGCATCACCACAAATACTTAAAAGGAGCTTTCCATGATTTAATCAAAGGGCATTATCTCGTCGAGCCATCGCAAACGTAAAATGCTTTATTTTTATGGTAACGCGTCGACGATCGAGCGTATGAGAAGGAAGATCTGGAAAAGAAGACAAATCTGATTATTTCTGGAGAGAAGAAAACATTGACGACCACATAGTGACAAACAAATGACAAAAAAATATCGTAACAAAAATATCAAAAAGTGAGTTACTACAAGAAAGAAAATAACCAAACGCCAGTGCAGGGAGTGAATGGTACAAAAAGGAAGGAAAATCCCGTCGAGTGATTGGAAGGCAATATGCAGAGAACAGCGAAGGAACTATCTCAATGACCAAGTAAAGAGAGAGAGAAAGAAAACAAAAGCTCTGTGGAAAAGTCCCCCTCTTGCCCATCGTCGTCGAACAAATGCCACTCCGCCAACCCATCTCCCCCAGCCCAGCGTCCTTATCAGTTCGTATCGTCATCATTGTGCTCCTGCGCCTCCTCCCCCCTCCGCGGTGAAGCCCAGCACATTCAGAAGACGCGTCTTCAGTTTGTTCGACGATTGAGACTGTGTCATGGAAACGCTGCCGATTTGTGACTGAGTCATTTGGTCGCCGCCTCCAGCGGACGGTGAGTCGTCGTCGTCGCCGGCACTTTGCTGGACGGACGGGTGAGGACCGGGCTAAAATCAACAGACAAAATCACAAATGGAAAAGCATTTAAGAAAAAAGTCCGGCAAAAACGTTTCAGGGCAGAGAGAATAGTGGCGGGGGCTCTCCCGAGAATACTCAAAAGCAAATCCACGCAAAACAACAGAATTCAACTCATCACAAACACACAAAACAGAAGCCATCAACCACCACACACCGGAACCACTCCCACATTCCCATCCTTCTCACCTTACGAATCGGAAAATTCCTTCATTGCCAACAATTTACTGAATCGATCTTCCTGCCTGACTTCTTCGGCAGACTAAAGCATCGTAGGAAATGAAAGGGGATTGACCGGACATTAACAAGTTAGATTCTATGTATGTTATTGCTTGCACATGACACCATCAATGGAATGGTGTTCACTCTCAAAGTCAGACAATCAAGCTCTGTACAAAGTTTGGGGAAATTGGACCATAGCGCCCATATTCGGCATCACTAACCGGTCTAAACGCTGCAGATCTTTGTTTCCAACAATTAAAAAAGCTATTGTAAGGTGATTTCGAATCTGGCACTAATGACTCAACAAACTCATCCCTTCCTCTGATTTCGGTGGAGTGAGGAGGGGAAGGGGGGGGGCGGGGAAGGCGTCCCTCTCGTTTTTCTTGCCTGTTTTTTGGCGCGCAGTGCAGCATCATCCAACGTATCTGCCGCTTGGTATTTGCCCTGGCGCCGATAGAGTGCGCCGAGGTTTTTCAGGGTGGTGGTCACCGTTGGACTAAAAACGCTTTTCAAATATTAAAAGAAAAGGTTGAAGGCAGGGCCGTAGCCAGAAAAAAATTTAGGAGGGGGAATTTGAACCATCTGAGCGCGGCGCTCAAATGGCTTTCCCATTTGAGCGCCAAGGTATTTTACAAATGGGAGGAGAAAACCACCCACGCTACCAGAGAATCAATGTTTCCGTGAAGGTATAATTCCTTTTTCCCCACTTACTTGTCCACTTTCATCGACCCTTGCACGCTTTCAAGGTAAATGCCGCTGTCCGCCTGTTTGTTGTCCTCCCGGTCTTCTGCTATCATCCAAATCGGCCTATTCCCGCCACTCACGTGCCCGTATTGACGTTCGTGCGCACGTGTCAGAATTTGTTTGTACAACAGTTCCGCCTCCTTTAATTTCACTAATTGCATATTACAAATCAAATCGTTAAACCTAAGTATGGGAAGCTTGGAATCTCGTGTAAATGCACCAATCGATCAATTTTTATGTTTTCCACCCCCTCCCTTTCATTAATGATGTTCCAATAATCAGGAGTCCAGGCTTGGCCAACCTTATATTTGCCTTGCTTCAGAAAGGCCGAAGAAAGGTTGTTCTTTGTCTTCGCCACATTCGAATCGTCCGGACCCATTTTTGATTCATAAATTTCCAACGCTCGCCGGTAGTACTTTTCGACTTCGTCGTACATACCCTAAAAATGCAGCCACTGAGTATGGTGTCCCCTTATCGCATTATTTAACCTGATTCTGGCAAATCAACGCCAGATTGTTCAACTGCTTAGCGACGTCGGGATGGTCGTGGCCCAAAACCTTCTCGCGTATTTCCAACGCTCGCTTGCAAAGCGGTTCGGCCTCCTTGTACTTGCCCCTCTTTCCATAGAGGACGGCCAAATTGTTCAGAGTAGCGGCAACTGCCGGGTGATCTTCGCCGAGACAGCGCTCGCGAATGGCCAATGCCTCGTTCAGCAAATTGGCCGCCTCCTTGTACTTTCGCTGGTCTCTAAATGTGATAAGTACAATAGCAGACATGATTAAATTGATTACAAACCGATACACCAGTGCCAGTATGTTAAGCATGGTGGCAACATCCGGATGGTCGTGTCCATTGTTCTTCTCCAGATCCTCTAGGGCCTGCTTGCACAGTGGCACAGCAACCTCGTAACGCCCTTGGGCGGCGTATTGTATGACCTGAATGAGTAACTTGTACAGAACTACGGCTACCCACAAGACTCCGCCCATCAAATCAGAAAAGACGGAATTCGAGGTCTTTTAACTCCTTTTTACAAACCGGGTATGGACATTCTCGCTTCCCTTCGGACTGATGATTTACGGCCGTTTTGTCAAATGCTAATTCTAAGTGAGCCCTGACATTTGCTGACCCGGATCCCAATTAACATTGACATGTTTATTTAAAAATCAGGCCCGTAGCCAGGAATTTTTTTCGGGGGGGGGCAGTTCTTAGGGGTGTATTTTTTCCTTTTTATTGCATTTTTGTTAAGCAATTTTTCCAAAAAATGTTCGTTTTTAGGGGGGTTTGTTTTCCGTTTTTACTCTTTTTTTGTTCAGAAATTTTCAAAAAGAAGGGTCGGCGGTGCCGATAGGCGCCGCCGGAGAAAATTTTTGAATTTTTGAGGTGAATTTGTTAAGAAAATTGGTCAAAAAAATTGTAAAAACGCAAAACAATAGGGTCCCCCCTCTTGTTTTTTTTTCTCAAATTTCATTTCGGGAGGGGGGCATGCCCCCCTGCCCCCCCCTGGCTACGGGCCTGTTAAAAATATTCTTTTATATCCGCAAATATCGTAAGACGTACTAAATTATGCAGTGTTTTCAGCCGTTGAGGAATGTCGTAACCGGCGCTGGCGCTAGCGGCCATTGCATTTGCTGGAGTCGGTTGTGAAAATTGACTGGCGTCTAGAAACAAGAATTATTCTTAGACCAAATTTAATTAAAACTGTTCTTATTTACTTCGGCCGACTCAGCATTGCACCCAACCCGAAAAATGTTTGGTTTCGGGCCTGGTTGTGCTACATAGTGATCATATTTTTTGAATTTACCGGAAAGTTATCAACCCATTTCATCTTAATGCCGACACCCACCCGAAAGCCGGATAATTGGTTTTGACGCCCACTCACTGTGCAGGTCATCGTCTTCATCTGGCCCAAAGCCAAGTTCCTGCAGTGTGTTAACTTCGCTCGATCGCATCTGATCCGCTTGTTGTTCGTCGTTATCTGCCCGATCCGGCATATCCTCATCGAACTTCTTGATACTGTTCATGAACTTCAAATGCTTGACCTCTTCCTCCAACTGTGCTTTATCCTAAATGTCGTTTTCGTTTCACTGTCAGTTTGTTCCAAATACCTGTTCGCATTGACGAAGTTGTTGCTGGGTTGAGTTCAATTCGTCTCGAATCCACGCATTCTCCTGACACAGACGGCGAACTTGCGCTTTGTATTTCTGTTTCTCGGCCTCCAAATTCTGCAGGTGCGACGCCAACGCCAACATCACCTTAACAAAACAAAGACTTTCCATTTTTAGTTTAAAAGCCGGTGCGTCGTTGCTCAAAAAACAACGAAAAGGGTTCTGTTGCAATAAAAGCCTAATCAAAAACCTGAGATTCTTCAAGGCCGAGTCGAATGTTTTCCAAATTCTTGTCCACAATTGACGCCTTCTCATCGATCAGTTGACGCTCGTCCGGCGTCAGCACATCCATCCCTACCATCAGTTTGCTTCTAATCGCCTCATTCTCTTCTTGCAACGCATCCAATCCCTGGGAGACGGTTCGTGTATTACGAAAAATTTCCTCTTGAGACAACATTTCCTTAAATTTCGGACCTTTAAAAAATTAAATTAGTACATACTATTTACTGACTCAAACTTCAAATAGTCGATAGGGTATAGGTAGGTTTGTACCACTCCAACCCCCCCCCCAAGATTTTTTCGAAAAAAATTGGCAGAAATGGAGTTCAGATTCGGCTTACGCACCCGAATAACAAGAAATAATTAAACTTCAATTTTATAGACGGAGTGTAATACAAAGAATGCATAGAATTGTGAAATACCACCTATTCAGGTTCGTGTGAATTGAGAAAAGAAAGGCGAAAGGAGCGAAAATAGAATCGATTGGACAAAAAAAATTTATGGCAAGCAAAGCTTAAAATTTGATTTCTTTAGCCGTAACTTTTTTCAGATTAGCCTAATCGCTTAGTTGTTGCTCGTTGACAACTTCTAAAGAATACACCATCAGGGTGTGATACGTACTTTTTTTAAAGATTTTATTTGGGCTAAACGCATTTTTTAAAGCTTTTTGGGGTACCTAACAAATAAGCGTTTGAGATTTCTGGAATTTTAAGAATTTTCGTTTAAATTTTGAATAAATCTTTGGACAGAAGGCCAATTCTTTATTTGCATCTTTTTTGCTGAATTTTTATTTTGCCCAGTGTAACAATATTTGCTTGTTTTTATCCAATTTTCTAAAAGTTTAGAGCAACTTTCTGAACTTACCTATGAGAACTTGCCTAAATATAAAAATTTGGTGTACGGACAGTTCGCCCGAAGACGTTTCGGCTTTGATCAAAAAAAAATCTTGCGATTTTCAAAATTGGTTTATTTTATTATACCGCAAGATACTTCACATAATTGGACTATATTTGTGTATCCTCCCACTCCAACACCAAACATCCATCAGCTTCGGCACTAAAACCAAATATCATTTGAATTTTGTACAATTTTTATTATTTTTGTTAAAGTCATTTATTATTTTAATGAATTTAAACTTCAATTTTTTAAGCATATAAAATGGGCTGGATCTTAGCCGTATGCTGCTTGTCTATCGCCTGCATTCCTTCCCTTTTACTCTTCTGCCATTTCGTTGCGTCCGACCCGTTGCGCATCACTCTGTTTGTGCTCGGGCAAGTTTTTTCAATAAAACATTAAAAGCGGTGCCTGTTGTTGCTGACACTGAGGCCTATTCCTGTTTTCATTTTTTGCTGATAAATAGGGCAAGAAAAAATATGAATATAAAATCGTGAAATATGGCCATAAAAAATATGGACATAAATCTTCAAAATATGGAGAAAAATATGGACATAAATGGAAAATATGGGCAAAATCTGGAAATATGGACGTAAATCGCGAAATATGGATATAAAAATCGGTCCTAGAAGCTTCAAATCAAGCTAAAAATGTGGTTTTCGTGCATTTCAGGGCATCATTCGCAAAAAAATATGGATTTCCATGAGTTTGCGAGCCCTACTGATAAAGTTCAAAATATTTGTTCATTAAAAAGAATTTTTATGGGAAATAATTTTTTGTTATGATTTAAAGTGTGCTCACATTCTTTGCTCTAAAGCGTTCGTAATTTTTACAGTGCTTTCTTTTGGCTATGCTCTCTGCTGTTGTCTTCTATTGTTTTCGCCATCTTCGGCCCCCGTTTTCTGTTGGTGGCCGAGTTCAGCTCGATTCTGTTCCAGGAACTTGCACGGGTCCTCTACATTGTGCTGTTGTATAAGGCTCAGGGGTGAGAAAATAAATCAAAGGCTCTGCTCTATTTCTGTGCGTTATCTCCATTCTTTTCCAGCGGTTTGGCCCGTCTGATGGCTGCGGATACGGGCCGCACCGGCACGGCGTCCAGCATGCGGCTGCTCTATTCATTTCGACACATCTCGGCCATTGTCGGGGGCCTTAAGGCTCAGGGGTGAGAGAATAAATCAAAGGCTCTTTTGTTCTATTCTGTGCGTTATGTCCGTTCTTTTCCAGCGGTTTGGCCCGTCTGATGGCTGCGGATACGGGCCGCACCGGCACGGCGTCCAGCATGCGGCTGCTCTATTCATNGTTATGTCCGTTCTTTTCCAGCGGTTTGGCCCGTCTGATGGCTGCGGATACGGGCCGCACCGGCACGGCGTCCAGCATGCGGCTGCTCTATTCATCTCGACACAACTTGGCCATTGTCTGGGGCCTCGGCATGGGCACTGCTGCGGCACTGTTCCGGTTGGCCAATGTGTTGGCCGCTCACTTGGACGATTGCGTGGTGGGCCTTACGGCGGCGAACACAAATTCAACAACGACGTCACCGGTGGGAACAAAATGCCGCAATTTATTTGATCGCTGTTTTCCTAACATCAGCATCACCAGTCCGCATTTTTTTCCGACAATGACCTCTATTGGTCGCATGAGTCGGACTCGTTCTTCCCGTTGTACTACTCGGTTGGAGCGGCTCTGCTCACATTCTATAATGTGGTGTGGACGGTGATAGCATGGGACGCGTACCATAGGTACTTCTACGCAATTGGACGGTTCGAGGGGCGGCTTGCAACAGGCGCGTTCACTCCAATCAGCCATTTTGTCAACTCGGTTTCGGTGGGACATTAAAATAAGCATTAAACACTCAAACGTATTGCAAACGCAGAATATAACTTTGAACATCGCGCCCGTGCTTGTGCTTGCCCAACAAAGCATTTTCCTCGCTGTAAGCGTGTTCTACGCTTATTTATTGATCAAGTAAACCGACGCAAACTCATATTATGCTAATTTTATGTGCAAAAAGATAAATTTTTATGCGTTTGCGCGTCCAATAAATAATATTTGCGCATTTATAATTTGGTGGATGTGTAGGCGCCGAAACTCCTTGCAATAATTATAGGCTAACAATAAAGGCAGGGAAATAGTGCGTGTTAAAATCATTAAACAAGCTCAAGGCTTGGTATAGTAAATCTTGGGCCGGGTATCGAGAGTGGTCTCCCCAGGGTCCCTTGTGATCGATCACTCCTTAAGAATGACTAATGCCTTCACCGCCTTCTGCGAGTTCAGCAACGCGTTGTGCAGTTTTTGGTTAGTGAATCCGCCTCCACTTTCGTCGGATGTTCGCTCTGTAGAAAATTCAACGAATCTCGTCATTCGTTGGCTTGACAAGTCAAAATCCGAATTCATCCCGTGGCGTCCGTGTTCTTCACCAACAACTCCTTGCTCTTCCCCATCGGAGAGCCTCTCCCTTTCTCCGTCATTTGTTTGTCGTTTTCTTCGTAGTGGTTTCTGCGACAATCCCACAGAAATCGCATTGTCTTTGTCGCAGTTGGACATCTGACGAGAAACAAATGCCATGTCGACTTGCGTGTGTTTGTTAACACTTACGGCTGTTTTCCGACATTCCGCGTCGCTCTTGAGGCATGCGTACAAAAGACAGTCGAAGAAAACGCGTGTGGACGAGGAGAAGCGGAAGACGCGAGAAGCGGCAAAAGCATTGCTAGAGTTGGCGGAATAGGCCGGGTGCGGCATTAATGAAAGGTCCGTGGAGCAGCTGAAGCAAATGGAATTGCCGCTGAATCTGACATTTCATGATAAAATACCCCCGGTCGTCGATGATTTGGTGGCGTTTGTTCCGTCCATCGTGCACAAAGCACCGGTATACCTAACCAATATGCGCATCATCGCTGCTACTTCATCATTATTCACGGTTAAAAAAGCCAACTTTGAGGGCATATTCGTCACCGCACTTCCACCGATGGAACACCGCGTCTCCCAACTGAACGTGCCCAGCAACAGTGGACTCCTCAGAATTGAGATGGATGCTGAAGAGGACATGTGCTTAATCAATGCCGCAAAAACGCTGTTGGGTTGGTTCACTTGCCTGTATTTGCACTGTGGCTGCTTCGCAGGACGATGTGAGGAACGGCCAGTGAGGGTGTCCAGTTCAGATTCTTGGACGACGAAACCACTCCGATGAACACTAAACGGTTGAGGTGTTGAAACGTTTTGGTTGGGAGGGGAATTTTGGTCTGGGCTTGAACCTCAACTCCAGTACTTGGCCAGCATATTGATTTTGGTCGGGAAAGTATTGGCATCGTATGTCGAAAACTCTCCGGCTAGGGCCCGTCACAGAAACTCCGCCATCGGTGAAATGAAGAAGAGTGCGCAGAGAGTACTCCAAGCCAATCTTGGGAAAAGTCAGCCGTCGAGAGCGAACGCCGCAGGGCAGAAAGCGCAGGGGCACCTTCCGACGGATTTGATAAACGCAAAGAAACGCCAAATCAAATGATTTTAAAACTACCAAGCCAATCAAACATCATTTTCGATGGGTTTTAGGCTTTTTTGAATGTTTTCTTCCTTCTTCGGACGTGTTGACTTTTTATCATTATATTTTGCCGTTACCTCCAGACGGAGAAGGGGAGCACCCCGGGGGAATGGTTGAGCACAGACGGGCTGATGGGAGTGCTGATGGGCAAAAAGGAGGGTGGCCGAGTGATTGACCGGATTTGACAGAAGCAGGCCAATGCTGTCATAGGAGCACAGCGGGGTGGGGCCCATTTCAGAGGCTCGGGTGGTAGGCGGACGCGGGGAGGGCCCAATTAAATTGTGGGGGAGAGCAAAGGCTGAGAGGAGCAACGGCAAAATAGCGCCTGCGGCGATTTTGTACGACATAACGCGTTGTTGTTGAAGATGACGAGAATGGTGGCAGTTTTGCGGTGTTATGACGATGATGACGGTTTCCCCGCAAGGGTTGAGAATCCATCATCGTCTGCATGAAGAGGCGGGGTGGGGATCTCCAGTTCCCTCGGGGCAACCGCCGTCCATTTAAATCCCTCCGGCGCCGTTCCCTCACTAGCAGAAAGGTGAGGTG
>MEIZ01000033.1:86459-101422 GCA_001723225.1 Globodera ellingtonae | reverse complement strand
TACGGATTTTTGGTGATCGGAGTGGTGCGGGGAAAGGCGCAGGGTGAATTGCTTTTACCTATTTTCTGTGTGAATTATGTAAACAGCCAGCAGAACGCAACAACAGTCTCTTATACACATCTAGATGTGTATAAGAGACAGATTTGTGCCTCTTCCCACTGAAACTCGAACCCTCTGGCCACAGGCAAAATTAACATGACGCACCCGACATTTTCTTTTGCTTGCACGATGCTTCTGGCGATTGTTTCATCACAGATTTTGTTGACTGAGGCCAAACCGAAATTCCTTCGTGAGTTCCTTCTCCATTCGATCGTCCGTTTCTCATTCAATTTGCTTAATCCTTTTTCTCAATCATTTAAATGCATTATTTATTCATAAAACATTATAATCCCCCCCCCCCTCTCAGTGTCCTGCAAAGTGATTGCCGGTATTTGCCAGAATGACGGCTTTTGTCTGAACGAAATGAGCATCCGGTTCCCCGACTGTTATTTGGAAGGCCAAATTGGTTGTCCCGACACTATGCTTAACAAAAAAGAAGCTCCTTCGTCCATTTCAGACTCTTTTCAGCCCAAAATTGGACGGCCGGCACTCATTGAGGAGGCGAACGCGTCGCAACGATTTCTAAAGAGGGCTCCAGCGATGAAATTGATGAAGGTGAACGGGGGGGGGGCTTGGGGATTCCACAATTTGAGATTGTAACTGTACAGGTACTGATGATGAAAGACCGGATTCCGGTCGGTCGGAGATGAACAAGCAGCCTGGAGATGACAGACAAACCAATACAATAAGAAACCAAACTACCGTAACCATCCGCCGTTGGGACCAATCAATCCAAAACAGTCCAGCCAGCCACCTTTCTAATTTGTATGGGAGATGATAAACAAACAATTTAATGAAAATCGGAGAAATGGAAAATCAATCGCTATTTGTTGAGCGGACGGGAAATCCGATCAATTTTTCTTCCCCCTCCGGCGGCTCCACGTGAGTCAAGCCAAGCCCCAAAGGCATCGGCTTCTGTCCGCTCGTCACCAACTCAAACTCCCGCTGGGCCCATCGGTACCGTTCCTTTCGCGTCCATCGCTTCACCACTCCGTCCGCGAGCATTCGAATAATTTTCTAAAGAGAAACCGAACAATTATAGCCCAGCGCCCGCCGGGGAGGACAGGGGACCGACTTAGCAAAATTTTGGGTCTCGGCACGAAATCTCTGCCGGTTCTCTAAGTCCAATCTTTATTTGGAATGGAACCCCCGTTCCCCAAACGCAAATGCCCTCCCCATCGCCCACCTTTTCCATGTTTCTGTACGGGTGCTTCTTCCACTCGGCGTGAAGATGGCCCTGACTTTCGGCCCAGAATGGCTTCCTCTTCGCCTTTTTAAATGGAAAACGGCCTTCACCGTAATAATCGTCCAGTTTCATGCGCTAAATCAAAATGAGAAGTGAATGTTTTAACTGGCGCCTAAAGAAAAGTTCTTAAGGAAATGATGGCTTTGTTTTAGTGTCTCATGGCCAACTTCCGGCGTCCAAAGCTTTGTACGCCTCCGCCCCCCCATTTTGTCCATATTTATTGTAATTGGCTTCTTTCTGTGGTTCACCTCTTTTGCCTCAACTTCGTTGTCCTCTTTGACGGGCGCGTTCAGCGGCGATGCGAAAATTTGTGGAAAGTATTGACGATTCGGAGACAGCTCGACCACGTGAAGTCGAGTGCGGTCGGCCAATCGCTGGTGCGTCTCCTGGTTGAGCAGGCCGGTGACGAAGGCGTGTGTTAGTGCAATGTAATTTTGGGTGCTTCCATGGACGAAGGCCAAAAGGTCTTTGATGCCCAACAGCTGAAGAAGAAGAAGCATTAATTAGCATCAATTATCACTTCCATAATTAATTCTGACTGAAAATTCCCCGAATTGATTTCATTTTCAATCAGCAGCAAAATCACCTCACAAATCTTCATCAGTCTCGGGTGGGCGCGAAGGCCAAACCCTTCCACTTGGCGTTGCACAAAAATACGCGAATTTCGGCACTCCGAAAAAAAATCCTTAATTTTTTTTATTTAAAAAACAATTTTAAACGCGTAGGGCCCGGAGGGAACCTGGTAAACGGTTCTGTCCTCATGCAATTCGATGTGAAAAAGTGAACGCGACGCCATTTTTACGGCACGGGCAATCGCCAAGTTGACTTTGAAACCGCTTGCTCTTCCCAATGCATAGCCTTAATTAGGCCATCGCCATGTCATCGTTAATTATAATTTTGCCCTTTCAACTCACCGCCCACTTTGTTCCCGTTGCCGACAAAAACGAGTGCCCTCGTCTCAAAGACTCGGCCCCGGATCGGATGCATTTCGGTGGTCCGATCGGTCTTAAGGGGGAGGGGGGGGGTATAATTTAGGGTCCGACTTCCGCAAGACGTACAAAGAGACAAATGCATTCGAAGTCGGCCATGCTCGTGCCGTCCATGTCCGGAGGCGGTCCCATGCGTTGTCCCATGTAAGTGCCCCCGCTGAAGCCCCTCTCAAGCGGAGTGACGCGCTCCTTCCGCATACCGCGCCTCTTCATGGCTTTCTTTGCCACTTGCGTCCCCACAAAGCGCAACACGTCCTCCCTTTCCTGCTCGGACTGTTCCTCCATATAAAATGGCAACTTGGCCAAACCGGTAGTATCTTCATGGTCAATGGACGCGTTCAGACCGGGGTAACGGACCCGCAAAGGACCTAAAAAACATCAAACGGTCGTGAAACACACACCACCCCACCCCCTCCCCAACCAACAAACAAACACCAGTCCAAAGCAGAAGGACCAATTTGTATTCAGTTTAAAACATATTGAAATGTGCTAATTTGTAAGCACATGACCAGTGACTGCGGGTGGGTCGGACTCACTCGACTTGAGCATGCCGACTTTGTAGAATTGGGGCAACGGTCGGATTGCCTGCCGGGTGCGTGACCTGCCCCGCTTCATCCCTCCCATGGACACCTGCGTCACCGTCTTCCACAAAACTTCGCCGGTTCGACGCCGAAAGAAATTTACGGTGTTCGCCTTAGTCCGAATTTGGACAACTTTTACGCTTTGCAACGACAATTGTGACAAAAACCGCTCCAACATCCTTTGGCCTTTCTTTGAATTTGATGGAAAAAGTGATGATTTTAAAACAAAAAAAAAGATAATAAGAAGTAAAAATGAGAACATACTCATAAACTTTTGTTTCTTAAAAAGTCGGATAAAAATTATACATTTGGTCACACAAATAAATTACCAAATAAAAAAAATCTCAACAATTTGCTCGAGATGAGAGCATTTTCTTTTGGTGTGGAAGGAATACAAATCACAGAAATAACATCGCTTTTGCGCTTTCATAATAAATCAATGCTGTTGTTCTCCTCCGTCTCTGCCGCCGTTTTGTCTGTTCCTGAAGTAGCAATAGGCCAGCCATACGATCAGACCGAGGATCAGACTCATCAAGTACAGGTCCCAGTCGGGGCCCAATACGGTGTCCAGTAGATCCAGCGAAGGAGTTCGGTTAGAGAAAGTCTAAATTTAATTTTTACCAAAAAAAAAAGAGTGATCGGGAAAAGTGATGTCCCATTTCATGATCATTTTCCCCCCTGAACCAAAACACGAAGTTTTATTGAAACCATTTTGGGGCTCTGTGGGCCATCACCGGACAGAAACAACAAACTATTAAGAGGTATTCGAGCAGAAACTCCGCGCGTAGCTTCATCAATGCCATCGATACCGGCCACACCGCTTCGGTGCTCGTCTCGGCAGCCAGGTCGTAGTAGCGTTTGGCCAAGTGCAGGTCCTTTTGTACGCCCAGCCCGTGCTGATGCATGTATCCCAGGTTGAACATCGCCTGCGCGCTCTGGTGAGAAGTGGCGGCTAATTTATAATGCTCTGCCGCTTCTTCCATGCTCGGCTCGCTGCCGAGTCCGTAGTACTTGTAGTCGCCCAACTTGACACGGGCCACCGGGTAGTCCTGGTTAGCCGCCCTCAGCCAGTTCATGAACGCCCTCCGGTACGCCTCCTCGCTTCCGAACAGCTGCGTGTCCTCCCGGTCTACCAAAAAGGCGAAGTTCGTCTGGGCAGCCTCGTAGCCAAACTCGGCCAGAAACAAATAGCGAAACGCTGCCTCGTCCACCGCGCCGCCGTTTTGGAAACGCAAATACGCGTCCATAAAGCGTCCACCCCAACGGCCCCTCTCCGCCACATTTTTGTACAAAGCGACCGCCACGCGACAGTTCCTCAGCACTCCGGTGCCCTTGGCATGCATCTGGGCCAGATTATAAATGGCCAGAATATGACCCGATTGTGACGCCAACTGAAAGTACTTCAATGCCTGCTTGAAATCCCTGGAAAAGACTCAAAATTCACACAGAATTCTCTAAAGTTGGCACCTTTTGACACCCAATCCCTGGTAATACATCTGCCCCAAGTGCAACTGCGCATCCGCCGAGCCTTGCTCACCCGCAAGTGCGAACAGCTTCAGCGCCTTCTGTGTCTCCTGCTTCACACCGTAGCCGTAGAGGAACATCATCCCGAGACCAGCTTGTCCTATGGAATTGCCCTAAACTCAAAGAAAATGAAATGGAACTCGTTAGAGATCGATCTTGAGGACCGATCGAGATTTTGACCGAAAATTTGAAAAAAATCTCGATCGACAGACATCGAGATTTCGATTGAGAATCTCGAAAAAGAACTATCGCGGAAATGGTGGCCCCGCACGAACTTTGTCCGCCGCCTTCTTGAAGAACTGGAAGGCGGTGATGTTGTTCTGCGGCGTTGCGGGCGTCCCCTCCAAAAACATTTTGCCCAAAAATCCATTCGCCTGGCTGCTGCCCGCCTCGGACGCAATTGTAAAATATTTAGCTGCCGAATTCTTAAGCAAGAGATGGCATTTGGGAGGATATTTTATTCGTGCCATTACCAAATCCATGGCCACGCCTTTTCCGCCCGTCAGATAAAGTTGGGCCAGTCCCAGCTAAATAAACCTTCAGAACTCACAAAATTGAATAAAAATTGTATTACTTGAACCAACTAAAAGATTCAAGCAACAGAACAACTCACAATCGCTTGCATGTCTCCAGTTTCCGCAAGGTATTTGTAATAGGAAAAGACGTTGTTGTCCAGCAAAGTGCCCGTTATCGATGAAGACTCCTAATTAATTAATCGTTAATTATGCAAAACAAAATTCGAGAGTAACAACACAAACACACCAATTCGTCGGGAATTCGAATACGTTGAATGGACGGAGTGCCAGTCAATTTCACTTGGGAAGCCACACGTTCGGCAACTTTTTTATACCACGTCAACCTGAACATAATCGAATTTATCGGACAAATTTTAATAAAAATAAATGGGCTCAAATTATTTATTGTACTATTCTCACGCCGTTTCGCAGTTTTGCTTTGTTCCCACTCCGTTTGCAAAGCGATAGCCCTAAAAGAATGGTTTAAAATCCCTAAAAAGAATTATTTAAATTTAAATTACAAAATCCTCACCAACGCCATTTGGGCAAGCGGATTTCCACCAAGAGCAGCAAAAGTGTAGTGGAGAAAGCCAAGTGCCGGGTTCGGTTCGGCCATTCCGGCACCCGACGAATACAAAAATCCGAGGCCCAAATGCGCATTCGGAGAGCCCAACTCGGCCAATTTCTCAAAAATTGCCTTTGCCTCGTCGATGCTCCACCGGTAGTCGCCAAAAAGGTAGGAAAAGCCTAGAAATTAGGATGCAAACTTTGAACAAAACAGAGAGGAAAAGGCCGAAGCAAAAAAAAAAAGAACACGTTTTTTAAAACTAAAAAAATATATTACATGTGAAAGGGAAAATTTCCCTAAAGAAAGTCACTATTTCTGAAGTTTTATTTTTGTACCCAGAATTTTCATAGCGTCCAAATGTCCCAACTGCGCGGACTCCTCGAGGTCCATGTACGCCGTCCGAATGTCGCGCTGAATTGTGTCGGCCCATCGCCGTTTGCTGAGAATGTTCATTGCCCCGTTGAAAAGGGCCACGGCTTTTGCGTCGTATTCCCTAAAAGAAATTGCAATTACCGCCCGACCTCCTCGAAAAGGACTGACCATTTTCGTTTTTCGGGAATAAGTTCTTCGAAGCCTTCCACCTCCCCGGAATTGTCCGTGTTTTGCACCTTTTCTTCCTTCTCATTGATGAATTCGCCCGACAATTCAACAGCTAAATTTCAAAGATATGGGGGAAAAAATAAAATCAACGGCATTTTTTATTGAATTTTTGAAAATGCTAATTACATTTCTTTCCTTTTTAGAAACTTGAACCAAAGGGGTTTTCGTGGAGCTGATCACGAAGGTTTTGTTCGATTTTTTATAATTTAACTTTTATAAAGTTCGCGATCAACCTGCTAGAAAAAAATCAGAACTCGGACCGGGCGATTGCCTCTCGACATCGGTCTCCCCATCCGCGCTTAAAAGGACGACATCGTCCTCCCTATTCCGCTTCACCAACGGCTCCTCATCATCACTTTCATCCTCATCCGAATTCCTTCCGCCTTCTCCAGTTGACTGTGTTGTCGGAATATCGTAGGTAATAAGGAACAGAATTACCAAAATTTTTAATATAGCGCGTGCTGACATGAGATCACCTAAATTGGAAATATTAACAATTTCATCTAAAAAAGATACATTTAAAACGAATTTTATTTAATTTTACGTTACGTTTTGCACATTTTACGCTTACGTTTATTTAGCATAAAACTAGGGGGGGATAAAATGTCACCTTTGGCGCAAAAATCATTGTGATAAAGTCAAAAGCGTTAATTCAAATCGTAAATGAACGTGTATACGCAGCGCATCCGTGAAAGTGTTGTAACTTTCTTCAACCTAAACCTATCAGGTCGAACATACTACCAAATGAAAGCTTGCGATGAGTTAGAGTTATCATTAAGTTAAAGCTTTGCGATTGGACAATGCTTAAAAAAGTTATGGCCAACAAAGTGAAAAACTCCAAAAATAGGCATTTTTGGCGGTTTTCTGGCTATAACTTTTTTCATAATTATCAGATTGCTTAGTTTTCGCTTATTAATTGCATCGAGAGCATTTCGTATAATGTTCGACCTATTCAGTCGGACACTTCCAATATTCCCACCCTTCAGCAATTCTCGATAGAGCCTTTAAGGATTAACAGAGTCAAATGTTATGCAAATAACAGCCCAAACCATACATAAGTTTATTCCACCCCCACCAACATCTGTCTCTTATACACATCTAGATGTGTATAAGAGACAGATTCAGTCGGACACTTCCAATATTCCCACCCTTCAGCAATTCTCGATAGAGCCTTTAAGGCTGTCTCTTATACACATCTAGATGTGTATAAGAGACAGGGGGAGGGAGGGGACTAATTTCAGCACCTTTCCGCCAATGATGGATGAATTATTATAACATTTTCATGGGATTTGGAAATGAAATGGAAATGGAAAACGGAGGAGAATAGGAACAATTAATTATCAAAATCCTTGGGTCCAATTTTGGAAGAGATTTGTGCGTGTCTCAATAGTCGGCGAAGCTGTTGCGCGCGAATGAGGTCGATCGGAGAACGGCGGCACTGGCGGACGTTGCCAACCCGGAGGCCGGCGCTATGGAAGCCGACGAACGGTTCTTGGCTCGCAATTTGCTCAGAGAGTTCTCCGCCATGTCGGCACGCTCCTCAGCCTCGTCCAGCTGGGCCTGGAGCTGGCGGTACTTGCCCAAATTGGTGGCCGCAACCTCTTCCTGAACCGGGATCAGCAGAATACGGCCACAATTCGATTGGACAAAGACTTACCGCCTCATCCACTTGACGCTTGTACACCTTCAGCTTGCCTTGCAACTTGTCGATAAGGTCCGTCAGACGTTCAGCGTTCTTTTTGTCTTCTTCCACCTAAATTGCGTCCGTGCATATTTGCAAATCCAATTTCTGTTGGCTGATCGACCTGGAAGTCGAGCTCCTTGACACGACGTTCAGCCTTGCGGTAATTTTTGTCCGTTTCCTGGTGACGGCGCTGAAATTTGCGATCATTTTGGTTCTGTTCGTCTAACAACGCCTCGCACCTGTTCGCCATCCAATTCCTGCTCCAAAGCGCGGATCCGCTCTTCCAGCTTGGCGATGATCTTCTTGCCTCCTTTGAGCGCAGCTGCCTCTGCCTCGTCGAGACGTACCTGCATCTCCTTGATCTGGAGTTCAAGTCCCTTCCGTAGTCTGTCCACATGCTGCGAGTGCTCCTGCTCCTGACGAAGTTCCTCTGCAAGTCGGGCCGCATCCGCGGATCTGTTGAGCGAGGACCAAAAGCTTCTGCTGGGTTTTGGGTTGAACTTACGCCTTTTTGCTCAGTTCGTCTGCGTTCTTCAGTTCCGTGAGCGTCTCGTCCAGTTCCGCGTGCAGTGCTTGCAGCTCGCCCTCCAACTTGCGTTTGTATCCGTTAAGACTGTTTACTTGGTTGGACAGGTCATTGACCGCTTCGCGCAATTCGATCTGTCAAATTTATTGGAATTTGCACAAACCATCCGCCGTTGGACCCCAAACCAAATCGGCTTCTGCAGCGCGGCGAGCACGCTCAGCCTGCTCCGCTTGGTGAAGCAACTCTTCCTTCTCGCTTTGGAGAATTTGGTTGCGCTTTTCGCTGTTCAAGAATTGCTCCCTGAAAGCGGGGCATTCGATGTGTTGTACTGCGACGGAGCCGTCCCGGCGCCGCCTACCTGAGCTCGTCCCGCTGACGCTGTTCGTCTTCGACTTGAAGCTGCAGCTCTCGGATCTGCTCCTGGTGCTTCTTGATCGTCTTCTGTGCGTCCGCGTAAGCCTTGTTAGCGTGGTCCAACGCAATCTCCAGCTCGTTGATGTCGCTTTCCAACTTCTTTTTAATGCGAAGTGCTTCCTGCTTGCCGCGGCTTTCCGCCTCCAACGTCGCCTGCATACTTTCCAACGCACGCTGGTGGTTCTTACGCGTGTTCTCGAACTCCTCCTCCTTCTCCTGGATTCGCTTTTCGATCTCCGAACGGATTTGGGACACCTTTTTGAAGGCAAATTATGAAACAATAACGAGTTGATGCCTCCGAACTGACCTCGACTTGGGCGCGCAGTACTTTGCTCTCCTCCGCCTCCAAAGCCGCTTCTGCTTCGTCCAGTGCGTGTTGAATCTCTTCCTTTTCCACTTCAAGACGTCGCACAATCTGAAAACTCTTTGTTTGTTTGTTTAAATGTGCTCAAAGGCCGCCCTTCCTGCCGACCTTCTGCAGCTCATGCACCGAACGGCCTCCTTCGCTGAGCTGGTCCGTCAGGTCTTTGATCTCCTGGGCCAGCGATTTGTTCTCGCGTCGCGTGCCCTCCAGCGCTTCGGCCAGTTCGTCTTGCACCGTTTTTGCCTTAAACAAGTCCGTGGCCAAGTTGCGTGCGTCGCGCTGCGAGGCGTCCAGCTCGGCCGCGAGGTCATCGCACTTCTTGCGCCACTCGTCGATGATCTTGTCGAAGCCCTTCTGCTTCTTCTCCAGTGCCCCCGCGTATGCCGCGGCACGTTCCACGTCCACTTGGGCGTCGTCCAGGTCGCCCATCAGCTTGTGTCGCGTCTTCTCCAGACTGCCAATCTGAGACAACAAATTTGCATATAAACTCAATGATTTATTCCTTTCAAAAACTCGTCGAACTCTGTGGCCACCTTGGTAATGGCCGCCTCGTTGGCGTCCGTCAGCTCTTGCACTTTCTTTTGCAAGTTGCGTTTGGCCTCTTCGATCTCCTCCATCTTGACCAGACCCTCGGACTCAAAGCGTGCCTTCCACTGCTGGATCTCCGCGTTCAGTTTGCTCATCTGACGCAAACACTCCGCCTTGCCCTCCTGCTCATCATCAAGCTGTTCGCGCAACGAATCATTCTCGTGCTGCACATTCTTTAGCTGTCCGGCGAGAGTCTGTCGCTCGCGACTTTCCTCCTCAGCAGTCCGTTTGGCCTCCTCCAACTGACTGACCAGCTGACTCTTCAAACGGTGCAGCGAGTTCACCTGAGAGGGTCAACGTCAACGACCAGCTTCAAAAGGAAGGCCCAAAAACAGAACATCACCTGATTTTCCAGGTCCTCAACTTGGTGTTCCAAATCCGAATTCTCATTGTGCAAACGGCTCTTCAACGCGGCAAAGTCATTGAGAAGGCGCGACTGTTCGTCAGCCTTGCTCTGCAGTTCGCCGAGCTGCAACTCGAGATTCTTGATCACTTTCTCCGCCTCCTGACGTGCGCGCAACTCGGAGTCGGCCGTTTGAGTTGCGTCCTCCAGCTCGCGTTGTATCTGCTGCTTGTCCTTCTCGACTTTGACCTTGATCTTCTGCATCTGTTCCAATTGGTCGGTCAGCTCGGCCACCGCGTCGTTGTGCTTCTTGCGCAACGCGTTCAGTTGCGTCTCGTGGTTGAGGTTGTTCTCCTCCAGGTCCCGGCGCAGCTTGGCCAGCTCCGCCTCGCGCTTCTTGTTAACCTCAATTTGTGCCGAGGTGGCGCCGCCCGCTTCGTCCAAGCGCTCGCTGAGCTCCTCCAACTCGCGCTGCAGCTCCGAACGCGAACGGTCCGCCTTTTGGCGCGACTGGCGCTCCGCCTCCAACTCCTCTTCCAACTCAGAAATCCTTTACAGCAAAATGCGAGTTGATCAAATTGGAATTTAAAAATTGGACTGCAATACTCACCGCGCCTGCAGTTCCTTTATCTGGCGCTGCAGTTTGCCGACCAGAGACTGCTCCTCCTCCAGGCGTGAAGACACGGAGTGCAGCTCGGACTCCTTGGCCTTCAGCTTGGACTCCAGGTCCGACTTTTGCTTGTTGATCTCATCAATGTTCTCCTGGGCAACTTTTAGCTCGCCCTCCGTTTTGCGCTTTGCCTTCTCCAGCTCCTGCTTGGCACGCTTCTCACGCTCCACACTGTCCTCCAGGTCGTCCAGTTGCTGCTCCAACTTCTGCTTGAGTTTGTTTACGTGGTTGACCTTTTCCTCTTCCGCCTGAAGGTCTTCCATCAGCTTGCGGTTGATCTGAACAGATAAGGAATTAAAGCTGCATCATCCCCGTCGGCGTTTTTCTAATGATATTTTGAGGGACCAACGCACTTCCTCCTGGTGCTTCTTCTCCTTGTTCAGCTTGGCAATGTTCTCATCCTGCTGTGCCATCTCGTCTTGAAGCGAGCGTAAGTTATGCTCGCGCGACTGTTTCTCCGACTCCGCCTTGCGCAGTGACAACTCCATGTCCTGCACGTTCTTCTTCAACTGCTCGTTCTCCTGCTCGCCCTTCTTGCGCACGCGCTGCAAGTCCGCGTTGCGATCCTCAAGCTCGCCAAGGCGATCTTGCAGGTCGCCCAGCTGGCGGTCCAGGTCGTTCTTCAACGATTGCAGTTTGTTTGCACGTTCGTCCGACTCCTGCAGAGCGGCCTTCTCCTTTTCCAGGTTCAAGAACAGCTAAAACGACGGACGAGTCAGTGAATCAACTAATTTTGGGTGACTCAAAAACTGACCGCATTTTTGTCCTCCACCAATTTGGCCACTTGGACCTCCAGTTCTTTGCGATTGCCTTCTTCCTTCTGCAGGTTCTCCTCCAACTCCTTGATCTTCTGCTGCAGAGTGCCCATCTCCTCCTGCTCTTTACCCATTTTGAGCAACGGGCGGACTCGCCCGTACAGCTTGAACCAGTCCCAATTGCGCAGAGTGCACCAGCCGCGAATGTTGCGCTGCAGAATGAGCAAGCCAGCGCGTTGTTGGATGCGTCGTTTGACGTCGGTTTGGGCCAAAAACCAGCGGATGCGCGATTGGAACGCGGTCATGATAGTGGACAGTTTGGCGTCGCGTAAGTCCTCAAGCCGAGCCAACACACCGGCCTTGAAGAACACTTTGGTGTTGCCCAGCTTGAACTCCTCGTCCTTCAGATCGCCCGCTGATGCCAGCTTGTCCGTGATCTGCTTACCGGCCTGTTTCTCATCCGGCACTTTTGATTCTTCCGCCGCCAAAATGGCGTAACGATGCTGAAAATATTTTTATAATATGGTTACACTGCACTGTTCGTGACCGTTGCCCACCTTGAAGTCCGAGTACACCATTCTGTTGGGATAGCCCTTGCGGCAAATACGGATGCCTTCCAAGACACCGTTGCAGGTCAGCTGGTTCAACACCAGAGCCGAGTCCAACAGCCCACTTTGCTTCTTCTCGTTGGGGATAATGCAGCGGATGAAGTGCGGATGCGTCTGGTAGAGCATGCTCATCAAGTTGTTCAGCGACTCGCGGTACATCATGGACACGGTCATGAAGGAGGACGACTTTCCCTTCTTCTTTCCGCTGGACTGGCCCTGCTTGGCCAGCTCGGCCGCCTCCTCCTGGGTCATATAATCCGCGAACATGGTCAGCATCAGTTCGTTTCCCTGAGCTGCTTTCAGCACGGACACCTGGCAAATAATGTGCACAGTTCAAAGAGCATTGAACCGTTTCTCTCTCTGTTACCGCCGAGTCGTTCAGTGGGTCCTTGTTCTTCTCCAGAAAACTGTTGGCATTGTAGCGCACGGTGCCGGCATAGTGCACAATGGCAAAGTGTGCCTCGGCCTGTTTGCCCTTTGGCGGCTTTGGCTTCTGGAAGTTCGGGTGCTTGCCCAAGTGCTGGTCCATCATCTTCTGCACGAAGGTCATGTCGCTGGCCTTCGGCACAATGCACTCCTCGTCCAGCATGGAGATGACCCCGAGAGGCTTCTCGATCAGTTCAATGCATGCCTGCAAGTCAAGTCCGAAGTCGATGAAGGTCCACGCGATGCCTTCACGCTTGTACTCCTCTTGTTCCAACACGAACATGTGGTGGTTGAAGAATTGCTGGCAGAGGGGGAGGGGGGCGTTCGGTTAGAATTTCAGGTCGGGGAGTAACAATCGAACCTGAAGACGTTCGTTGACGAAGTTGATCCAAACTGAATTGAGTTATAAAGGTAAATGTCCTGCAGCGGCACTTACGCTGCTCGAACGAGTTCAGGTCAAAGATTTCGAAGCCAGCAATGTCCAACACTCCGATCCACAACTTTCGGTCAGTTGCGCGCTGGTCAAGCGTTTTGTTGCAGCGGAAGATCAGCCAGCGGAACATCCGCGCGTAGATGGCCTTGGCCAAACCGGACACGGCCCAGCTGACCTGCTCCAAGTTCTGGCCTTTGTTCACCCATTCATTGCCGACTCGCACGCGCGGCTTGACCAACGCCTTCAGGAAGGCTTCGTAATCGATCCCGAAGCAAAAAGACGCGTTCTTTGCATCTGAAATTGCAGAATGGTTCAGAGAATATGGAAGCATTACACAATTTCAAAAAGCTTTGTGGAAGAATTTTTAATTAAATTGCGTGCCACTGACCCTCCTCAGTGTCCACCTCGGCCTGCTCCTCTCGGGGTCTCTGCTTGAACTTCATCTCTCCCATGTGCATGATTCCGGCCACGTTCTTGAACATGTTCTGCACTTCGTCGTCAGAAAATCCCATCACAGCGAAGGCTTCCTGAGTGATTCGGCACTCATCCTTGTCGTCCACGCCTTCGATGGTCAACTCGGCCTGCAAATGTGTTTTTGTTTAGTTTATTTGTGCTGTTTGTTCGTTCTCTGGTTGTTTGCCTGGGACGAGAAGTGGTAGTAGGAGAGCGGGTTGGTCAGCTTCAACTGGTCGACCAGGCTGGGGTTGAAGCCCGACTTTATTTGGTAGAAGATGTGGTAAGAGCGCTCGCCGGGCGCCTGTCGGACCACACGGGACTTCTCCAGCAGATAATGTTCGATGTCACCGCCGGCCAACTTTCCGGCGTTGGAGAAGTGCGTACGGATGAACTTGCCGAAACGTGACGAGTTGTTGTTGCGCACAGTCTTCGCATTGCCGAACGCCTCCAGCACGGGGTTGGTCTGCACAATTTGCTCCTCCAACGTGCCGCCCTTCTCGCCCTCCTTCTTCTCCGTCTTCTCGGCCGCCTGCTGAGTGGCGCCCACAATGGCAAAGTAGGAAATCACCTGAACAGCTCGACAAAGTCGGTCACATCTTCAGTTAAGTTGGACAAAGACCGCGATGTTCACGGTCAAAGAAGGCGGCCAAATTGGGACAATGTTTTGCTCTACCTTTTTGGTGTTTTCAGTCTTTCCAGCGCCCGACTCGCCGGTGATCAGAATGGACTGATTCTCTTTGTCCTGCACCATGTTTCGGTAGGACTCGTCGGCGACCGCGAACAAATGTGGGGGCCTAAAAAGTGCGGTCGGCATTTGCTTAAAAGCGCTTAAAGTTAACTCACATTTCGGTACGACGCTTTCCGATGAACGCCTTGATGACCGACTCGGAGTAGATGGGCAGCCATTTGTACGGGTTGATCACCACGCAGAAAAGTCCGGAATACGTGTAGATCATCATTGAACCGTAACGATCCTTCAGATTCGCCATCACAGAAGCTTCGTTGAGGAAGGTCAAATTGGCCATGTCCTGAAGGATGGATGGACTAATGCGAAAAGCCCGGCGGGGACGCCACGGTACGTACATCGGTCTTGTTGAACTTGGGCGGGTTCATCTCCTGGGTCTCCTCTTTCTTCAACGCAAGTTCGTTGCCCTTGGAAGTGACCACGGTGACTTTGTCGCCGTCCGTCGACTTAATTTCGGCGGCGATGAAGCCTTAAAAGCCAAGCGCCGGAGGGGTCAAACCGAATTGAGAAAATGTCACTGACCTTCCTCTTCGTCGGGAATCCAACAGTTCTTCTTGGAATCAAACGGTTGCGACGTGAACTTCATCATGTCCTCGCGGGACACGGCCAGGAACGGAAGGCCCGGGTCCCCCTCCAGGTCCAGGTACGTCTTGGCTTCACTCATTTTTGGTGGACTCGACGAAGAATAAACTGCCGAAGATTGTGACGACGGTGGTGATTATTGGCGGAACTGCTTGGAAAGTGCGAAATAGCCCCTTAAGGGATTTGGGAAATGATTGGAAAGTGCGAAATAGCCCCTTAAGGGATTTGGGAAATGATTGGAAAGTGC
>MEIZ01000033.1:46930-72139 GCA_001723225.1 Globodera ellingtonae | reverse complement strand
TGAATAAAACGTTCTCAATACAATTTCTGTGTCCAATCAATCGTTCTCCCCCCCCCCCGCATATTTTGGTTTTCAAGAATTTAATAAACCACCAACTCTGCGCATTAATACATACATAAATCATAAGTACGTCCCATCAAACAAAAAGCATTCTTTGCCCCCTCCCCCAATCATCAACAACAAAAAACACACATTGATGCTAAAACTTAATCTTACGCCAAACTTGCGACGCCAACGGACGATCACATTTTGCATGGACGGCACGCGGAAGCCGATGGTGCCGTCGTCGTCTTTGGCCGGCATTTTATGCTTTTTTGAGAAGTTTTCAGGGTTAAAACCAATCTATCTATTTGTATGTTGAGATAGTTTATGGCCGGGGAATAAAAGATGTGAAGGAATGTCCAAGGTAATGAATGGGGGGGGGGGGCAATGCCCGCAGGGGGAGGTGCCAATGCCCGCGGCAAAAGAACGGAAAAATCGATTGGAATTGGAAGAGAGGGAGCCGGGCCACAGCTTCTGGCACACACTGGGAGACTTTGAAAAGATAGGCCAATAAGAAGGATGGAATTGTTGGAAACGATTTGAATTTAAATTTGGTATTTATTATTTGTTTTGAGAAAGACTTTTCCCCTCGCGGCGAAGCAAACAAAATGCCCGTAATGTTCGAACTGATCCAGTCGGCACTTTTGAATTGGGTTCAACTGACGCTCCGAGCGACGCGACTTCCCTCCCATCACTGGCCTGCAGATGCTTCAGCCCTCGGCACTCTCGAGCAGGACGGCATTCCTCTTCCGACTGTTGGCCTCCTGCTGCACCTCCTCTTCCTCAACTCAGTGTTCAGCTTCATTGTTACGCTATCCCATTCACTTTCCTCAATCAATTAGTTTTTCCCCTGAGGGCTTCGTCTTTCCCAACACCCTGCCCCCTTCTTAACAAGTCCATCCCTTGAGGGGACTTGGCATTATTGTATTCCCGGCTTTCATCCATCCACATCATCCCAAATCATCCCCTTCTTCAATAAGTCCATCCCCTCAAGGGACTTGGTTTGTTTGCTCAGCTTCCACCTCCTCCTCGTCCCACTCGCCCAGCAGCCAGTCCCCCGTCTCCAATTCCACAGCTTCTTCCTCCCCCCCCCCCTTAGCCAAAAAATCAGTTCAATTTTTGCCTTTTTGCCATTCCATCAATTGCTCTGTCCTGTTCACGAATTATTCACTCCAACCAACCGAATCCTCCCTCTCTAACGATGAATTATTATTCGCTGTTCGAATTCCCTTTTATGATCATTTCCGTCGTTGCTCTGATGACTGAGGCCCAAGACTTTCCACCGGTTCAACCAGTCCCAGCACCGCCAGCAGCTGAACCCCAAAATATGGTGGAAAACGCCACAGCAGCAGCAACAGCAACGGGTGGGCGAATGAATTTTCAGAGACTGAACTTGTGGGGGAATCGTTTGGTTGTTTTAATCTCTGTTCTTCAAAAGGCTTACCTCCGACAACTACCGGCTCGATGCCCGGGGGGCCATTGAATCGAATGGGAAACTTTTTGTCCGGATTAGTCGGGGGAGAGCAGCAGCAGCAGACGACGACGCCGGGGGCTAATGCTTCTGACCACGAAGCTTTAAGCAACAATGACCGAGTCGCGAACGCTTCCAGCACAGTCAGTGCCAACATTGATGGTGAGAAAATTAGAAAACCCTCAACAGAATTGCGGTAAATTCACATAAATTGATTCCGCAGCAGATGCTGGTGGAATTGCCACTACCGTCACACCACCACTCGACAACACCACAAGCAACGTGTTCAGCAGCACGACAGAAATGTCTCCGAGTATTGTCGAAGGGCCCGAAGTGGAGGTCTGGAACTTTGCGGAAGGCATGGACAACGTGACCACCACCACGACCACCAGCAGCACAACCACCGAACGTCCGCCGGTGCCGGCTTCGGCGGCTGTCGCACTGAACGCGTGGGCAGTGAATTTGTCCTCGGCTGCTGTTGTGGCCATCGTCTTCTTCCACACATTTTAACCGAATTTGTGGCCCCCCCCTCCCCAATTTGTTGTGGTGGTCAAAACACTTTCTCTCTTTCTAACAAACCACCGTCATTCTCAAGAAATAATCGTTTCGACCCAAAGTAGGACTAACTCCATCCCATTTTTGAGTGTTTTGGCTGCATGCAGTAAGCACTGTGTGCCTTCTTTGGGTTAGTCAGACTCTAACAACGGCCCCTCCGGTGTCGTGCCGTTTCGGCGTGGCGACGAAAAGACGCGCATTCATTCCCTTCGCTCCCCCTTTGGCGCCTTTCTCTTCTCAGAAGAAGCTTATCTATCGATTGGACAAAAACTAAAAAATGCCATTTTTTGAAAGTTTCACTTTTTGCTCATACTTTTTTTAAGCTTTGTCCGTTTCAACTCGACGAACGCATTCATTTGTTTACGATGTTCGACCAAATCGGTTCACAAAACATTTTACCTTCGAATCGAAGCGTCCTTTTTTATGTAAATCGTTTGGCATTTCAATGTATAAAATCTTTGTCCATACATATGTACGAGTTTTTGTTCGGTTTGGTGCCGACTTTCAACCATAAAATCCGCAGATCGCATAATAATAACATAAAATTAATGATTAAATTATATTAGAGAGACCAGACGATGGGATCGGGGTCCCATCAACAGGATTTAATTCGAGAACACCCGAGCCCTTTTTTAAACTGTCCGCGACTGACCGGGATCGGGATTTGGTCGGGAACAGGCCGAGGATTGTTCAATCCCGCGGGATTGATCGTTGATCTCTTCACTCTCCCACCCCTATAAAGAGCGAGCCCAAAAAAATACCGCATTTTTTTTAAATTTTGAGAATTAGGCCAACAAACTCAATTAGAAAATGCTCAGCGTCCTAAACTAGTAAAGCTGTGGGGGTCCATCCAAGGGAGAGGGCTTGGGAGGAACTTATCGGGTTGGAGAGATGATGGAGTTGGTCAAGGGAAACCGGGCCCTGGTGTCCCTTCCGTCGTTATATGGGCACAAAGGAAGGGGCGGGGACGGGGAAATTCCGATGGGGAGATAGTGTGTGTGTGTGAGAGAGAGAGACAGACGTTAGAGGGGAAGGCAATCTATCGACGGCTGGGGAAAATGTGTTGAGTGAAGGATGAATGAAGAAGGTAAATGACATTCAATCTTATAAACTTTGTATCGTGCATTTCTTACCTTGGTGTTTTAGGAAATAAAAAGTAAAAACCATTAATTTAAATTTGGCGTTTTTCAAAAAACGTAATTTAAATGTTTGAAATCGTTGGCGTTCTGTAAAAGAAACATTGTCGATTTGACACCCATGCAAAGTTTAGGGAACTGTCAAAGAATGTTTCATTCATTTTTCCTCCATTAAATTTTGTTAAATGAGAATTTGCCATTATTAACAGCTCACAATGTCATCTGTGCTGAGTTCACTATTTTCACGCGACCCAAAAACGGCGTTTCCCTTTGAATTGCCCTCCGAATCATTCGCCACCATTCCACAGGACATTTTGGTCGGCAAAAGCTTCAAAAAGGTTATTAATTACAGAATTAAATAGCCAACATTTGGCACGGTAATGTTTCAAAAACTTTCAGAACGATCCGTCAGAGAAAGCCACCTGTTTTTGGTGCTCTTCGCCGAGTTCGACTCTGAAGGCGCAAGCGCAGAAGTTGAAGACGCTCAGGCATCCGAACGTGCTCACATACGTCGACTCCCTTGAGACCGACGCGTCTTTCTTTCTGATAACGGAGCCGTGCCGTCCTTTGGACTATTACCTTGGCCAAGCCTCGTTGAACGACACGCAGCGTGAACTGCTCGTCTCCTGGGGACTTTACCAAGTGTTGGTCCGATTTCCATTTTTTGTTTTTCATTTATTGATGGAGATCAACCGTTTTGCGTCCACAGAACTGCCTCAAATTCCTGCATAATGAAGCGAAAGTGTCCCAAAACAACCTCAAAAACGCCATTTTTGTCACCGACTCGGGGGACTGGAAGTTGGGCGCGTTCAACCTCAGCAGCAGCTTCAGGTCGCGCGATGCCCTCCGGCGATTGCTTGCAAAACATCTCTTTTTTAGTTCACCTCAAAATGACCTGAACGACTTGGCGGCCACGCTCAGCCGAGCCTTTCGGACGAATTCGTCCGCGGACGCCCCCCAACTCCCGAAAAGGGTTCAGCCCGTGTTCAGGCGGTTGAACGCGCGAGGCAAATCCGTCATGTCGGTTGCGGACATTCTCAATGGTACGTCAATTTATCATTTTGATGGGTATCAGGCTGGTAGCCAGGGGAAATTTTTGAGAAAATAAGCCATAGGGTGTTGTACCCTTTTTCCGAAATGTTCGAGAACAATTTTCTTAACAAATATTCTTAAAAACTTCAAAAAAATTTTCCCGCGCACCCATTCCTAATTTTGTTCATTTCCGTTATTGATGCTACCGTCGGTGTTCAGAATGTCGATCCCTCGGCGGCTTTATGAAGAACAAATTCGTTGACACGCTTTTGTTCCTCGACGAATTCCAAATCCGGGACGCGGCCGAGCGACAGTCTTTTTTCGTGCAGCTGAACTCGAACCTGGAGCTGTTCCCCGACGACATTTCACGCAACAAAATTCTGCCAAAATTAATTCACGTTCGTCGTGTTGGGGGTGTTCGGCTTTTGTGTTGTTTGATTCAATGACAACAATTTGTAGACGTACGAGTACGGAGATGCCGGCGCCCACATTCTCGTCCCGATGTTCAAATTGGGCAGACTTCTCGAGGAGGCTGAGGTCGGCCACCAATTTTCTGTATAAATGGAGACGTCCGATGTTTAGTACCAACAACGGGTTGTCCCCTGCCTCGTCAAGCTGTTCAGCTCGACTGACAGGACGACCAGGTTGGTCACCATTTGCTTCTTTTCATTGTTTTCTAACCTTTTTTGATTTAAAGGTTCAAATTGTTGGAGAGAATTGACGAATTTGCTGGCCATCTGAGGCCCCAAGTGGTCAACGACAAAATCTACGGGCAATTTAACCATTTTTTGACTCAAATGAACGCACATTTTTATTTTCAGGAATTTGGTTACGGGTTTTTTGGACTCCAATTTGGCCGTCCGGGAGAGCACAGTGAAGACAATTGTCGCATTTGCGGACAAATTGAACCACAACAATTTGAACACGGACTTAATGAAACATTTGGCCCGGCTGCAAGGTATCGATTGGTCCACAGGCCCCGTGTCATGTCACCGATTTTTCGTAACTAACAGAAAATTGTGTGCTCCCTCAATGTTTTTTTTTGCTTTCTTTCTGACACGGGCGCCTGTGTTGGTGGGGGGTTTTTAATCGAAAAAAAAATTGTGGTGAATTTTTAGGTTCTGATCCCGAGCCCAGCATTCGGACAAACACAACAATTGTACAATAATTGTTTATTGGATGGAGTTGTGTAGTTGGTCGTCGTTTTTAGTGTTTGGGCAAAATCGGATGTTTCATCGACCCGAGTCACCGCCAGAGCATTTTGGTCTCCGCCTTCACTCGCGCACTCAAAGATCCGTTTCCGCCCGCGCGGATGGCCGGCGTGATCGCTTTGAGTGCCACCCAACAGTACTACTCGCTGGCGGAGGTCGCCCAGCGCATTTTGCCCTCCTTGACGCCGCTGGCGGTCGACCCGGACAAACAAGTAATGACTTTGGTGGTGATTTTTGGTGGATTCCGGACGACCCTTTTAAACAATTTTAGGTGAGGGACCAAAGCTTCAAGGCAATGAACGGCTTCCTGGAAAAGCTGCAGAAAGCCAGCGAAAATCCGGAACTGATCCCGGAGTTGGAGGCCCAAGTGAAGGCGGGAGGCAAAGGAGGGCTTCTGAGCGGCGACAAAGTTCCGCAATGGGCCGGCTGGGCCATAAAGGCGATTTCCGGGAAGTTTTACAAATCATCGTCGACGACTCCACCAGTTCAAGCAGTACAACAAAGTCAGCAGGACGAAGCGGCCAAATCTGTGGGGGAAGAATCGGAAAAGGAGCGACCGGCCGAGACGAAAAGGAAGGTGACTCAACCGACGGCATTTCCTCGCGTGGGCTCCTTCTCCTCTTCGCACAGTTCGGCATCCGCCCGGGGCACCAATTCGTCCGTGACCGACGGGTGGGGCGAGCTGGTGGACGAGGAAGAAGACGAAGCGACGCCGAAGGCGAGGGACGGCGGCCGCGTGGAGGGGGGCGCTGGTGGCGGGGGAGACGCCCTGTGGGGGGCGGGACTGGACGAGTGGGAGGCCGGGGAGGTGAGTGACGTTTCTGATCAAACTGATTTGACTCCCTCCCGGCACTTTTCATAGACACAGGCTGCCGCGACCGCCCCCAAGACGGACCCTTTCCGCAACATCAAACCGAACCTCCCGGGGACAACAACAACAATCTTGCCCACGGCCTCTTTGCTGGTGGTTCCTGTCAAATCAACGAACGGAAAAGCCTCTCTCAAATTGGGGGCGATCAAAAATCCATCCGACAAAACGAAGGGTAAGGAGTCCTCGACGGCGTTTTATTTGGATGTTTGAATTGCGCAACATTTAAGCCTCTGAGGAGCTTCTGGACTTTTTGCTCGACTTGAAAACGGCGGAATACGCAACAACCGACAAAAACCTCAATAAAAATGTCCTCAGGGCAATGAAAGAAGCGAATAAGGCGTCGGAAAATAGCGGCAATTTTGCCAGTGTGGCGACGCAATTGGCACAACAACGGAAGGAGCAGCAGCAGCGGAAAGAGCAGCGGCCGGAAGCGAAAGGGGCGGCGGAGGTGCCGTCGCTGAACGACTGGCAAAGTTGGTGATGCGATTGCAACGACGACGACGTTGGGGGGGGGGGGGGGACGAACTTTGAAAACGGATGCCGCCAGAAGTGCATATTAATTCAATCCAGAAGTTGTTGTTGCCTTCCCCACCCCCGAATTGTTTGTGATAAACTCTCAACCATTTACCATACTCTCTTTTTGTGGCCAAAATGCCATTTACTGCCTCAGAGCATGGTAAGGTCGGCATCCTCACCCATTCCCCCCCCCCAACTACTGTTTGATCAAGAAATGTTGAGCATACATTTAGCACCATTAACAATTCATATTTGCATCTTTTGTTTTTGTACAATGAATAAGTGGCACTTTAATAAAAATCATCAAAAAAAAAGTTTAACATTTGCATCTGAGAGGATAGAAATAAATTGTATTATGTGTGTTGTGCCCATTTGTGAACCGGTAGTAACATGTTTTTTGCTCGGCAAATTGAAAATTACCTACGTTTTCCGAAAATAAAGGGGGGGGGCCAACTCCGTCTGGGACAACTCAGTCCTCCGAGTCTGCTTCCTCGGCCCGTACCGGCTCGAAATTCGCAAGTGTGAAAGGCTCGTTGACGAAGAATTCAATGGGAGCATTTTCTTCATCCGAATTGACGGCCGCTTCTTTGCTTCCAAGCGCGCTTTGGCCTTCCTCAATCACACTCATGATCTCCCCGATGGCGCGTCTTCCTTTTGAATTGGCCCAGGTGATAAGAAACCAGAGCAGAAAGACGCAGCATACAAATACGAAAACGGTGCAGATTGCCCTGAAATTTAACAATCAAACCCAAAATAAAGCCAACACTTTACCATATTGTTATCTGTCCGGGCGAAATTGACGACTCTAGAATTTCCTTTACATTTTCTTCGGCAGTAGCTTCCGTTGGAACGCGATGCTAGAAATTTACCTTTGTAATTTTTTTACCAATTTTTTTAACAACTTCTTTGAATTTTCAAAAAATTTCTTGCCGGCGTTTATCGGCACCGCCCGCCCCCCCCCCTCCTTCCCAAAATGAAGCCGAATTCGCACGTGCATTTTTTCAACAAAAATGCAATTTAAAAAAATGCAACCCTAAACCCCAACTTTCTTCAAAAAAAGAAAAAGCTTAACAAAAAATACACCACTTAGAATCGACTTTTCTGGAACTGACCCCCCTGAAAAAAAATCCTGGCTACGCCCTTGGCAGCAAGTACTCACATTGACAAAGGGTCCCACAAGTGGGTCCCCTGTTGAGTTGGTTGTTGAAATGGCAGTTGTACTGCTCAGAACCATCACCAAAATCGCCATTGCTTGTTTCAAAGAATGGCCCAATGTTGCGCTTAATTGATTTTGTAGTCTTTTTATTATATTACAATAATCCTTTTTTTATTCACCTCGGAACCGACGATGGTTTTGCCGTTGAACCTCTGGTTGCACGGGGCACGGCGCCTTCGGAGGCCGTTTCGTTCTCATCGTCCATCCGTTCATCCTCCTCCGCGTCTTTTGCCGTTCCGTTGGGCGCACTTTGCGGCGGGACAGTGATGTTGGGCACCGTTCCGGGCGGAATTTTTGCCTTTTTTTCCTTAATTTAAAAAGGGTGCAATTTCGCAACAAAAGTGCAAAACGGGTTATTGTACAGATTATGAAATAAAATGATAAAATTCGATTCCCTGAACAAAAAGGAGAAATTGTCATTTCTCAGAAATTTTAGGTGAATTAATTGATGTACCTCCTTCTTCTTAACGTCTACTTTCTTCTCGATATGTTCAGAACAAATATGGAGCATTTTTTGCACTTTCAGTACGTTGCCGGTCCCCGCATATGCACACACTTCGACCAATGTTGCGGCCGTATCTCCAAACAGAGCAGGCAAACAGCGGAGACTTTCATAAATGGCATCGCCGTAATCATTTTGTTTTCCTGAAAAAAACTGTCAAAGTTCTTCCCCCGAGAAGTTTGTTTCACCTAGGAAAATAAAACCAATCCCAAGTGCCACAAAACGTGCGTTGAGGTCGTTCACGTCGGTTGAGTGCAAATACTTGATAAGCTCCTCCACCACGTACATGCTGGAGACGTACCCGTCCTTATCCTTGGCAACGGCCGTAGACGAACCATCCGTACTGACATCGTTGAGCACCTAAAAAGCAATGAATGTTCAAAATAATGAAAATAAAAAACCCATACCTCAAGCAGTTTCACAACCACGCCATCGTCCTTTGTAAGCGCCGTCTCACGTTTACTGTTGGCATAGGCTAATCCAAGGCCAAATGTGGCCGCAATGCGCATCGGCAATTCCTTGCTCATCACTTCTGCAGTCAGAAGGGCATATGCCGGATCGACTTCGTCTTGCACTCCGGAGAACACAATTCCGTTGGCCAACATAGCACCTCCCTTAAATGTTATTAATAAATAGTTTTGAATTGGTTTAGCAGACTAAAAACCTTAATGTAAGCATTGTTCTTGCTCTGTGCCAGACTTTCCCAGGAGTTCAAAGAGTTTGCATTCCAGTGATGAATAAGTCCAAAACTTGCGGCRGAAGAAAARGCATCTAAACTCAAYTTTATAACATTCCTTCCCACGATGCTTCTTACTCCATTCTTTGTGCTTTCCCAGCCAATCGCTTATGCTTTTGTCGGTCTTGAAGATCGAGTCGCTTCCAAAACCGCAATTGACGAAGCCATTCACAAAGGACGAGGCCAGATTGTGGCGTGTGGTGTCTTTCGGCTGAATTCGCTTGTTGGAGACGACAACCAAACGGCTTTGCTGTTCGTTACCTGATGACTGAACGGACGAGTTTGCTCCAAATGAGATTTGTACACATCCTCGGGTGCTTTTGGTGTCATAATGTCCAGTTCACGGGCCAATGCCAAGAAGTGATTGTGCAGGTGGGAGTTTGCATTCAATTCTGCGAGAGGGCCGCCCCCTTCAATTTCCAAAAATATTTGCTGTCGGCCGAGCATCATTGCCATTTGCATCTTCAGAGCACTGACAATTAAAAGTAATTTAGATGAACATTTATTTAAACAACGAAGCGGTACCTATCAGTAAGCAGATTAAATCGCAATAATTCCTGAAAATTAAAAAGATAGGCTAAAAAATTTTCAACAAGTCGACGATAACAAATTTTTCCAGAAGCCATAAAATGTGTTTCTAAAGGTCTTCGGGTCTTCAAACCGTCGCTTAAACCTCTACTAGAGTTATCGATTGGTTTGTAAGGAAATGGAATCATATTGATTCTTTGCATTTAGGAACAGACAGCGAAAAAATAAAATAGAAAAGAACATGTCAATTTAGCGATTCTTTGATTTTTTGAACAATTCATTCCCATCCGCAAAAATTTCTTGCCGGCAAGCACTATGAAGAAAGCTACTAGCAAATAAACCATAGGGGGGGGGGACCTTTTTGGTCAGTACTGATTGTGTACCAATTTTTTTTTAGAAAAATTCAATGTTCGGAGGACAGACAAGTGCAAATGGCAGTGGAGTTCAAATTTGTGTTGAACCTTTGAATGAATGGAAAATACAAGAAATCGGATACGATGGAGTCGAGAAATATACGAAGTAAGTTAAAGCTATGGTTCTGCAATAAAAATTGTGAGACTTGTTTTATTTTAGACCACTCGCGTTCAAAGATCTGCTAAGGAAAAATGCACGAAACATCGACTGGAGCAAAATTATTGGGGGGGAAGCAATTTACAACACAGCCATTAAAAAAAGAGATTCCGAAGATCAACTCGATGAGACTTCGAATGAATTGACTCAGCCATCAAAAAGCTTCGTGGAGCCCGTTGCCGGCCCATGGGCATTGGTTGCCAAACACCTTCAGTAAGTCCGTTTCTCAATGCAAAGCCTTGTTTAACAGATAAAACCTTATTTCTATATGAAAAGCCTCATTTTGCAAAAATACCAAGAAATATTTGGTTCCTTAATATTTCTAGTTTCAAATATTTTTTTGGGACGGGTGGGGTTTGGCGATTGAAACTTTGTCTTTTAGTTATTCACTCCAGGAAGTAAACGTCATGCTTGACTGCATGAGAATCGCCCGCACTGATTACCTGAACACGCTGGTCACTGCACTGGTTCAGGACGAACGGGCTGAGGCCGAGCAGGTGGCCGCCTCAAAAGCCTTTCACTTGCACACGCGACGGAGGGTTTTGAACGAAACTTCGAAAGACATCGAACGGATGGCGACCGCTCGGCTTGGCGTTGTCTCCGTCGGAAGTGATAARAGCGATTTCTTCAACGAACTGAGAGAATTGCGCGAAAATTGGCGCATCAGAAAAGTGGGCCCGAATATATTCGGGGATCTCGGCTACAAAACATGTAAATTTGTGGGTGGGGTGCTAATTGATTTGCTTTTTGAATTGTTTAGTTGCTCCAAAGTTTGCACCCCATGAGGTTTTCGATGTCACACAGAAATCAGCCTCAAACAGACGCGAAAGCACTATAAGATTCAGCAACAAATCATTTATTGAACTGCGACTGCCCCAACATCTCAGGTTTTATTGTTTGCGCTAACGCCAGGAGGAGGCTAACGGGTGCAACTGAATGCTTACCAAATGGAATTAGCCTATTTCTAAACTTCAGCAAAAAAATTATTTATTCTCATTTTTTCGTTTCCCTTCTTCACCCCCCCCCCCCCCCCTCCCCTCTGGTTGGGGGTCAGTTTGGCGACGCCGTTTTAACGTCGACATATCATGAAAATAAATTTTAATCAAAATATTCACTTCATTCTACTTTCTAATGGTTAAGCATCATCAAAAGCATGTTTTGCTAACGGGCGTCTGGACCAATTGCATTCCTCGTAAAAATTTTTGGTACTTTCATTCTTTTAGGCCTAGCATAGCTTAGGCTTACACCTGAGCCTGTCCATTTAGGCGACGCCAAACTGGCCCGCAAAACGACCGGACCCCGCCTCCCTCCCCCTGGTTACGCACTTGGTTAGTAACTAATCATTTAATTAATCTTTACAAACAATGAATAGGTATCGTACCGAATTGTTGGTATTCATTGAAACAGGTTAGTTTACTTTTTATTGCGGTTAATAATGCTGGCTGCCTTTGGCATCCTTCCCAAAGAACCTTTGTCCAAGATTTCTTCTCAAATTAAGATGATGAGAAGTCGGCTGAATCGCTCTTTAAAGTGGCGAACAGATTCTCAACCAGCGAAGATGAAGTTAAACACGTACATTGGAGGAAGGCATTGCCATGGGCCCAGGACTCTTTAATTTGCAGGGACATTTTGGCACGGGTGCTGAAATTGGGTGAAGCATGCTAAAGAAAATGTGCAGTCCTTTTTAGTTGGTGTCCGAGTCGGTTTCACAACAAGACATTATTACGTTGACAACGGACAACTCAATTGTCATTTCCCTATTCGACTCGCTGTTGCTGAAAGTGGAGACCCGGTTCCGTCCCTTTGAGGTGCCTTCGTTTACTGTTTTTTTTTTGTAACCCGGAGACTTTGTCTTATTTGTTAGGCCTGTCGAACGCAGTCAACTTATCTAAGCCAGTGCCTACGACAACTCTTCTTTGCTGAGCACTCGAAGAAAACGAAGAGAATTCAGCAGTTTGTCACACTTCCGTTAGTTTCCCATGCTGAAGGACTGAACATGAGAGGCCCACTCGCGCTGTCGGCAGAAGAAGTTGGAATTTTGATTTTTTGTTTTGTTATAATTTTGTCAATTCAGATAACTGCACGAGGAGATGGTTCAACGCCATCCGAAGTCCAGTCCTCCGATTTTTTAATTCGCAGGTTTATCCGATGCGCCTCCCATTACGTGCTTATAAACAGAATAATCGACTTTTTGGAAAGTCATATGGGAAGCTTCAATGATCCACAGGTGGGAATTAATTGCCTATGACGGAGCTTAACTCTTGTGGCAAATTTCAGATTCAATGGAAGTGGATACGTGCAACACCGACCTTTTCTATGATTTCTTTAAACTTTTCGAGTCGAGGATTCGAAAATTTGGGAAAGTAAAATCCGTCCCAAATCATTCTCTTCTACAAATACTTTTTCATAAGGTTCACCAGTCTCATTCGGATCAGCGATTCGTCGATCACTTTGATCAGCAAAGAGTCGCAGCAGATTGAATGTCGTCGGGACATGGAAATGTTTGAGAATGCGTTGCTTTTGCTGGTACGTAATCTCGATTCTTTCCGTTGCTTAATTTTCACAAAAGTATTAATTAATTATCATTGTCAGGCGGCCCATTTTCTGCTCAACTCCTCGCAGGTTTTATCGCGCGCCTACGGATGGCAATTGTTCCACGCCAATAGCAATGCGTTCGACTTGGCCGGAAATTTTGCACCGACATTTTACGCGTGCAACCAAAACGGGACAATGTGGGGACAAAAACAAAAAAGTAACAAACGGAGTGAAAGTTTCAGGAGCATTTTCATACAATTCCACGCCGATGGCTCTTGGCCGTCCATTTTCATGAAGGACAATAAGAAGTGCTCACAACAACAAATTGATTCTCCGAATTTGGATGGATTCCAATGCTTGAACTACAGACGAATACCTGGCACGACATTTATGCGAAAAATTGACAATTTATTTGCAACTTTTACCAACTGAATTTATTCTGACATTAAATAATTCTCTGTTGATAAATATTCGTTTTATAACAATGAGTGGGAATCGGGTCGATATTCTCCAAAAATGGCCAAAATACTCCAAAATGTCGATATATGCAACGAAAAACGGCACTTATTTGTTAGTGCATTAATTCACATAATTTTAATTTGTTGTTCTTTTAATTAGGAAAAGCCGGCTCGATTCAACCGCCAGCCCAATTCATCACCACCGGGGGCCACTCAGTTCTAGTCATTTAAGCGCTGGTTACTTCAGCGCGGCTGTTTTCCCCTTTTTCTTCAAAATTTAGCATACAAAATACAAGCTGGGCGCCGGGGGTTTTTGGGGTCTCGCGGGATTGAATTCGGGATCCCGACCGAAACCTCTTTGAATTAATCGGGATGGTTATTATCCTGCCCAAGAAAGTAATTAATCTCGTGGGGTGATTTCTGTCTTCAGTATTCTTTTACATTTCAATGACTAAATTCTATTTTGTTCACAGAGTATCCATAATCATGAATAATGAGCAATTCAAAAGTGGCAAGAACAAACCTCCAGGCTCTCGCTCGAAATGGTCACAAGCGACGACAGCGGAGCGCATTATTTGGATTTCGGCCATTCCCTTCAGAACGCTTCTTTGCCTGATGAACATTACTGTTTTCTTTGTGGCATATTTCGGATTTATGCTGCCCGTTCTTTGGGCCAAGCCTTGTGAGTTGTGCCCGACTCATTTTGTCAATTATGGCTAATCGTTTAATTAATTAAGTGTGGCCGCGTTTCTATTGGTTTTATGAGGGGAAATTGTACATGTGGATGCAAGCATTTATCGCTTATTGGGGCTACACTGCCGATTACGACGGTAAGCAACCGAAAATTAGTAAATTGACATTTACAGTGTGTTAATGACTACTAACGATTTAGAGAAAATTTATAATAATTCGCTTCTCAGTTTATGAATATGGCGAGGATATTAGGCGATTTGCCGAGAACGATCGCGTCCTTGTCATCATCAATCACCAAAGCACCGCCGATGTGCCGACATTGTTCACTATCCTCCAAAATAAAGGAGTGGCCACTCGAAAGGTTTGTGAAAAGTTCATTAGGGTCACATTAAGCTGTTTTAGACAATTTGGTTGATGGATGTGATGTTTCGTTGGACGCCTTTCGGAATTATTGGTCGAATGCACGGCGATTATTTTATCCAACAAGGCAAAGCAACGCGTGACAAAGAACTGATCCGACTGAAGGAACATCTCCGAAAAGTACGAACATTTGGACACGTTTGGGGGGACACAATTTCTTTGAAATCGAACATTTTCAGGTGTTTTGGGACAGGGACCGTCGCTGGGTCGTTCTCTTTCCCGAGGGCGGCTTCTTCTACAAACGAAAAGAGACCAGCCAAAAGTTCTATCCATGGGTTTGGGAATAAAGCACAGAATCTTGCTTTTAAGATATGCACGCGAAAACGGATTCCCCTACCTGGAACACTGCACTTTGCCGCGAATGGGTGGGCTAATTTTGTTTGTAAAAAATTTTTTTTTTTTTTTTTTAGGTGCAATAAAAGCTGTTCTTGAAGGTAAGCTGCAGTAATGAATGCTGTCACTTGCTTCTCTTCCTTTTTGCATTTTTGAAAGGATTAAATTTTGGTTTTATTCCATCGAAAATCCTTAAAAACTCAAGCCAGCCCCCCCCTTCCCTCCCCCATAAAATTAGAAAATCTTGAAATAAAAAGGGAAATCCCAAGCCCAAGGGTCTGGCTACGCCCTTGTCTAATTATGAGTAGGTTTTCTGGGCATATTCTTCCGTTCTACTAGTATTTTCTTTTATTGTCACACAGAAATTGGTCCTCGCGAAGAAGAGAATGGGCTCTCACGTTCGGCTTCCACTTCCAGCAAAATGAAACTGATAAAGGACACTGTTGGGGCGATTCGGGAGAAAAAATATGTCAAAGGTTCTTTTCCCCAATTTTGGTCCGGTCGTCATGAATGAAATGTTTTAGACACCCGCCCGCCAATTCAGTACGTCCTCGACGTGACCATCGCCTATCCGAACGGGCAGCCGCTGAGCATCGGAACTTTGTGCTTTGGGACCCGTGAACAATGTCTGTTGGACAGACAGTTCGCGTTTCGTTTGGTTCAAACCCCAGTCGATTGTAGGTGACATCGCAGTGCATTACCGAATGTTCGATGCCGAACAGGTTCCCTTTCACGACGATATCGCTCTTCGGGATTGGCTGTACAATTTGTACTCTGAAAAGGACCGTCTTTTGGGTAGGGCCGGCCAAAGAGCCATTGGAATCCGACCAACTCTGTTTTTATTCTCTGTTTAAGACAATTACTACAAAACCGGCGAATTTACACCCGGCGAGGAGGAGGGAGAGCGAATCGTGTTCGATTGGTTGCGAATTGTTGGACAGTGGGCGTTTTGGATCACTGCTTTCGTTTTGCAAGTCAAATTCGCCATTTGGGCTGTTCGCACTGTTTTCTACACCGTTTTTGGTCATTAATCTATTCGGATAGTTCGTCATAGCATTATTATAGCCTATCGGGAACTGTTGGCGCTTTCTTGATTTATTTCTAACTCTTAAAAACAAAAAACAGTTCCCTGGTTGGTTGGTTATGCGCTTGCTTTTGGTTCATTTCGCGTGGGGGTCGTTTTGTTCTGAAACATTTCACTTTTTCAGCAATATTTGACATGTAATTGGGAACGAAACGACCGACCATTTTCATTTATTTTACCTTCTCTGCAGTCAGGGGAATGGATTTCGGGGGTATTTTTTATTCGATTTTACCGATGTATAAACGGAAGTACTACCAAAATACAGAAATGTTACTTGTCTATCTCATTTAGGCTTCCTTTGCATTATTTGGGCATGTCGTATAACTGCATTATTTGGACGTGTCGTGTAACAAAATCCTATCTACTTTTTGTCGCTCGAACAAATATGTATTCTAGCTGTTCATCTTGATTTTCCCCAAATGTTGATTATAATATTTCCCCTGTTTTTGAACCTGTGTAGTGCCTCTGATACCCGCTTTACCTTGTTTCAATTCAAGATGTATTTATGGATAGTTAATGCATGTGTGAATAAACTCGCTCAGCATTATTATACAATCACAACGAACGGGGATGATGCGTTAGGGTGGATCATTTAGACAATGTCATTAACTATAGTAAGATGAACGATCAATAAGAATCATTAGAATTTGTCAGAATGGAAAATGGGGACGGTCTGTAGATGGAAGGAACTGTAAAGAAGTCCCACAAATCACTCATCCAGTGAAGGGTAAATTTGGTTGTCGCTAGAGGAATCTCCTCCGGTCATTGCCTTCTTCGACGGTGGGATCAAATGTTTAGGGAGCTCCATGGGAAGTTCATGGCCTTCAAGCTTCAAGTTGATCAGGTAGTTCGACAAGGCAAATTCATCTTCGTCTAAGTGTCCGTCTTTATCAACATCGGCCAACTTCCAAATTTTGCCGAGAACGGAGTTCGGTAGTTTGGACTTGAGCATGTGTTCTTTGGCAATTCGTCCTGAAATTTCGATGGATTGAAGATTAGTAGCAGCACAGAGAAAAGTATGTGACCGGATATTTTGCCATCGACGGGTTGTAACAGATGGAACTGCTCGTCATACTTGTAACGCTCTCGGGAGACAACCCATTCCGATTCGTCTGAAACGATTCATTATGGCGACTAGACCAACCACCATAAAGTGCAAAGACCTGAGCCCTTGTCGAAGCCTTCGCCTTTCCCGAAGCCGAACGGCGTGGCAACTTCCGTTTGCGTGTCGAAGGCTCCCCCGCGGACCACCGATTGGTCCAATCGGCCGGCCAAACCTCCGTTCTGTTCCCCATTCATGACAATGGCGGCCTCTTCCTTCGGTATTTGCTCCATAAGTCGTGCTAAATGGACAAACAAATTGGCTCAGAAAGCAAATGGTTCAGTTGCCAATGTCCGTTGCCAGCATATTGTCCACAACTTCAAGCAGTCGCGGCTTTATAGCGTTGAATTTAGTAAAGTCCGCATTTTCCAAATTCGCGCGCATTTTGTTCACGTCGGGAAAATCGCCCGGCGAAATGCTATGCTCCTTCTGTAAAAGGGTAAAGCATTATTTTGTGAGAAGACAAAAGAATATAAATAAAAATTTAACAGAGAATTGGTTTTAATCTTAACACAAACCTGCAGTTGCTCAAAAACCTTATCCAACTTCTGGATGAGCTCCTTTTTCTTCTTTTCCTTTCCAATCATTGAAGGCATTCTGAAGGGGCGCTGTGATTAGCCAACTAATGAAATCTTCGATCAATTCGATAAATTACTGTTTCCGCAGTTCAGCAATAATGAAAGCGTGGACTTTGGCGAGGCGTGCCCTTTTAATAAGGTCATTCAATTTTCTGAGCACGGCATTTCGAGGCAACGACTAAAAATGCGAATTTTGTTATTGTCCCGAACTTTCAGTGACCTGTAAATCGACAAACAAATCGTGCTGTTCATCCTGGAAGAGCCGTCTGTTGATGTCGTAGTGCAAAGGATGATCCCAAAAAGTCCCGATGTAAACGCGCGCGACTTCCGGTGTTTTAAATACCTAAATTGGGTTTATGTTTTTTGAGCAATATTTTTTTGGTTTAAAGAATAAATGCTTGGCTTTTGCCCATAATAAATTCACCTTTCCAAGGGACCACATCAAAGCGCCGTACACTCGCATTAACTGCTGGTGATCAACCATGTCCGATTTGTTCAGAACAATCCGAATTTTGTCTTCATTTCCTGGACAAATAAATCCATCCAAATTAAAAGAAAGATAATGTTTAAATACCTGCAAGAGCCTCAATGCAACGTTTGAACTCATCGGAAATGTCCAATTTATGCGCATCAAAGAGCAGAATAATCCGGTCGACCTGAAAACATTCGGTTTAATGAATAAGCATTAAAAAACTGTCACCCGCTCAGCGAACCATTCCAAAACACCGGAAAAATCATAGCCTCGGTCAATTCTTAAAATCGCAAAAATTACAATTCGACCAGACTTTTCTACCGCTGCTTTTCACCGCTCAGAATGCCCGGTGTGTCGATTATTGTGACACCGCTCAAAACTTCATTCTTCAGCATTGAACATTGGAAGCGATTTAGGAAAGCGTTTCCGAATCTGAACCGATCAAATTGTGGAGGCAGTGCCTTCGGGGACGAATCATTAATTATACTTGGTCAATGCCCGGAATTGCTTGGTTGAATCGACAACGAGGGCATTGCCGGGAATTACACCTTCCTCTGAAAAAGTTGCTGCAATTGAGCGGGACAACAAATAGCAAAACCTTCGCCGTGCATCACAACCTGAAAAAAATTCGGTTTAAAGGGTCCAAACTTCGGAACAAAAGCACTTACAATGAACCGGTCAGTGGTCGGCTCTGGCCCAATTCGAATGCCCGGGAAGTTTTGTTCTAGCAAGTAGCGAATGAACCTCAAATTGTGCGGTTATTCGAACCCAACCCGTTTATTTCGATTAGATTACGTTGTCTTCCCGGTTGAATATTGTCCGACCAAAAGAATCATTGGTCTGGCGTTAAAGTCGGGATCATCTGAAACCGATGAACATTCAATTTAACGGAATTAAGACGGTCAAATCAAAAGGAACACTTACCCAAAGCGGGAGAATGGAATTCATGAAATCGATAAAAGTCCTCCAACGGGTACAACTTCTGTTTGTAGATCTTCTTCAGGCCCTCACTGACCGACTCCAGCACATCCTGATCTTTTTTCCCGGTGTTATTGCCTAGCCACGAAAACATTGTCGAAGCTAAAATAGAAAACATTACTCTACGTCCGCAAGGTGTACAAAAATAATAGGAAATTACACAAAAATTATTGTAAATGTCAAACGGAGACACCAAACCAATGAAATATAAAAAACAGAAAGATAAAAAGGGACGAAAGAGAAGGGGAGATGGAGAAGCAGTGAGCTGATGGTGAGCCCCATATGCATTTATGAAAGGTCGGTCTCTGATTCATCACCAATTGGTCTTCCCTTCCCTGGCCCAATCGTTGTTCCTTCGGTTTCCTCCGTTCGTCATTTTTATTCAATCAAAAACAATTCAATAACCACCCGCCCGACAGATCATGACATAATGCGTAATTAAAATCCAAATTGAATTTCGAAATATATTTAATAGTGAGTGAAATTTGGATGGGAATAAGGGACGGAGGGAGGGCGAGATATACGTAACCCTCAAGGGAATTGATAAATGGCAAGGAAAAGAAAGGCATTTATTTACCAAATAGTATAAAGAAACAGGCCACAAAAGGAAATCAATCGTCTTTCAGGGCGAGGGGCTTTACTACTATGTACGTTTTTTGTGAAATTAATCAATGAGAAACGTTTAAGAAAAAATAGTTTAGAATAGAGTGGGAGCAAGACGATTTCTATATATAGGCGGAGGGAGGGTTTTACTCACAGACCAAAGGTTGGGTTGGGTACCGGAGTACCAATTGGTTAATACATAGCGTCCAATGCGGCTTAAAATCCAAAAGAGTAACCAACTCCACAATATACGAGTTTAGCAGATTGTATGCTCGCTTTTGTGTGAACAAAAAATCAATCGCTCTGGCCTTTCATCGCTCACGCCAAATGCGTTTAGCCATGCGCGGATGAATTCCCCCCCCCACCCGATTTTTCGAAGGTACGGTGACTAAATGGGGAAGGAAATTCCCTTTTCCGTTAAAATTCTGGAAAAAACACAAAAAATATGCACCCCTAAGAATGATATTTTAGTGAACAACTTTGGGAATTTTTTAATTCATTTTTTCCGTTTTTTTCAAAAGCTTCCGCCCATCCACGGTGACTAACACTTCGCCTCGCGGACAAAACACCGACCTGACAAAATCCCGGCTCCCCCAAAAATAGCCAGCAAGTTTATTGGAAGCTTCAATGATATACATAATTAAGAGAGTTTAAATGTTACGAATGATGTAGAATGTAACGAAACAAAGTGAATTGGTTAATTAATTGGCCGTATATGCAAAAACTGCTCGTTTGTCACGTGTCCACAGTCCATCTGGACCCATCCAGCCTAATACTTTCAACCCAATCATCACAAACGGTTCTGCCTTCCTGAACATAATGCTTTATAATAAACGTTCACAGAAACTAAAGGGAACCGGTTTAACCTCGTCCTTCACAACTCCGCTGCAAGCGATGATAGCCTCGTCAGCTCGAACTGTGAACCCATTCCCGATATAATCGTCGATTTTGGCCGAAACCTCTACGAAACTCCCGTCCCTTGTAAATTTCTGTATCCTTCCTGTTTTGTCCAAAATGAGAAGTGCGTCACCAAATCTGCAAGTCAAAAACACGGAGATTAGTTGTGTGGTCAGGGACTGTGCCGATGCCACAGCCCAATTGCAGGCACCAAAATCTTTTTGTCGGGAAATTTTAACAGCAAATAAAATGAAGGTTAAGAAATATGCCAAAGATTTATGTCCGTAAAAGTTTCTCTTCAGCCCAAAAATGTAATTAAATTGGGAGGGGTCACAGAACGGAAAAGTACGGCGTGCGAATTGGGCGGTGAATCGCGTTCCGACCAAACTAACCCTCGTAAACACCGTGGGAAAAAAACTTGTCCATTGTCTTTGCCAGAACAAGAAAACGATCCACAGATCCGACCATCTTTTGTATTCACCCATTTAATGCATTGTCTGAAATGTTGTTCAAAATATAGAAACAAAAGATAATAACAAAAAGCACTTTGAATACAAATTAACAGGCGACGAAACAACAGCAACTGCGAGGATGTCATCGCCTAAAAACCAAAATTCAATTAATAATTTTTGATTGACTTTTTTCACCAAATACCAAAAACGCAAATTGCTTGGAAACACTCGTCAAATGTCGAACAAAAAACCTCCCAGGCCACAGGATGGTCAATGTGTGACCTAAAGCAAAGCTTTTAAGAAAATCTCCTCGAAATATAAACCTCCAGATAAAGGATTCATTGTCGGAATTTTGCTGTTTCGTCATAAACAATTCTCCGTTCTGACTGACTGCCAAACTTTGGACCTTTCCATCAATAAAGTGTTGGTGTTCAACTGTCCCATCCAACGAAAGGACTTTGAACTCGGTTAAGTCGGACTTGTCCTCTCCGCACATGTATATAATCTAAAATGATCAGCAAATGAAACCACACAGAAGTTGCAATATAACTTTTGAATTAAAGTGAACGACTTGTGCATAGGGCGCCATTTTTCTAGGGAAGTCGTTTTTCAAATCGAAAACAATGTCAGAGGACGAGTTGAACTTGTAAAGGCCTCCTTTTGATGCAACCCATAAGGAATGCTCCGCATCTGAAAAACTTTTTATGTCAAATCAAAATGATGGTTTTATACCAAAGCAAACATTGTATGGAACCGTTGCACCATTTGGCGTGAGATGGCACATCATTTCCTTCAAGCGCTGATGATTCGATGTTTTTGACGGATTTTCGGGCATAATCGGCAAATGCAAAAAACGTTCAATCTAAAAAAATATTAAATAAATCAGTTGAGGATGGAGCTAGTCGAGACGAAGCGATGGGTATATACCAGGGGTCGAATACATATTTTTTTTAATTTGTCATTTTTTTGGGGGTACGCGTCCTTTTCCGTCCTTTATTTTAGATTTCTAGAATTTTTTGAAGAATTTCGTAAATTTTGAATAAATCTAGACAGATGGCTAAATTAGTTTTTGAATAAAATTAGACAGATAGCCAAAGTTATTACTTTTTGAGTTTTTCTTGGAATTTTTGCTTAAAAAATGTCCAAAATGAACAAATTGCTTTTTTATCCGAATTCTAAAATTTTAAATCAATTTTCTTAATACCTAAACATTATTAAAGAAATGCCACCATTTTTTTAAATTTTGATTGAAAATTTAAATGGGGAGGGGCATAATTTGAGGTTTGTCAAATCGCTTATTGTTAGTAGGCCTTGTTTTCTACTCATTTATTCCTTCAAATGATACGATAATATTTTATAGGTTGGCTGGTTGTACTTGACAGTTTGAGCCGAGACATGCTCGCTTCCACATCCAGCAACACCGACATTAATCATTGTGAACATGACGACTCTCATTCATTTTTGATGCTACCGTCAACATCAACTGATAAACTGAAGAAACGGGACAAGCACACTATAGGCAATTGACTTTTATTTACTAAAATTTAGAGGCTAATCCTTTAGAAAATAGCGACCTAGTAATTGCGGATTTCAATAATCCTAAAATCAAATGAAATTCGAATATAACTGTGCATGTTTAGATGAAAGCGACAGTGACAGTGATGTTTTCGGGGATTTTGAAATGGCGAATCAAACAGCGACAAATGACACTAATGGAATATGTGCAGAAGAAGCCAAACCGTCGACCGAGGTTAGTCAAAAGGGGCGTAGCGAACGAATAACGGCTCAATGCATTTGGAGATTTACAACACTTTTTGAATTCCGTATAAATCTTTATATCAATCAGTTCCTTTTTGGAATGATACCATTTTTAAGCGTCGGAAACAATTCTAGGCCGAGTTACAGCTCCCAAAGTTGGACAAAATAATGTGTGATTTGTGTCAACGTCCCAAATTTTCTGGCTGCACAGAATCGGCCCCTTCACAGCCCGTCGTCTGATCAGAAAGTGAAACATTTGCCTTTCACTATGCAAATTTCACAGCTTTTGGAAGAGACGTGGAAAGCTTCCAAAACTGAATTCGACGACATTTTACAAGTGCCGCCCGTTGACGCTCCAATGGCCAATTTGTTTTCATTGTTTTCTACGGATGGTGCCGACGAACTTGCCGAAATTGGCGGATTTACATTAAAGTATTGTCCAACGGCTGATAGGAATAATTCCCTTTACACTTTGAACAGATCGTTTCGGCTATGGGAACAAATTTGCCGGTTGGAAGAAACGCGACTTCTCCAAATCCGATGGGACAATTCACGAGGAAGCGAGTTGCTGATGAAAGCCTTGTCGTCGACAGTTCGTTAAACATCACAAAGTTTTTATTACATTGAAATTTTGAAGAGGAACGAATTCAAAGGATCCAAAGGAAAGCACTTGGAGACGACTCGGACACAGTCAAGCTGTTTCAATTCAGCAGAGTGAATTTGAAATTGAAACAAAAACTCTGATCCAAAATGGTTGTGCTTTCTTTCTTTTTCTTTCTTTCTAATACTTCAATTTACCGAAGATGATTTTTGTGATTGTCATTCTCATTCATTCATATTTAACCTTTATCATCGACGAGCATATCAATTGATTGTAAATAAATTATTCGGGTAATTCGAATAGTTGGCTGGTTCGATGTGATGGGAATGGGCAGTTTATGGTAGAGATCGGGCGATCGAGATTCTCGATCGAAATTGATCGGTCCTCAAGTCCGATCTCTAGTTTATGGTTGGTTGCATGTAAAGGATAAGTTCGGTTCTCGTTTATTATCGTTTGTTACTTTTCCATTTTAAAATTGGAGAGATCCTTTTACGTATTTCATTGGTGGCGGTGGGATGAAACGGGGTCGCAGGGCTGGACACAAACGGCGGGGTGTTTGTTAGAGTGGTTAACAGAATTAATTGGTTTGGTTGTGTGAGATTTGCACAATTTTTGAACCTAATTGCTTCCAGCCCCCGGGGTCCGTGGGACGGCTTATTGGCGTGTTCCGTCCGTCCCCTCCAGCGTTTGTGTCCACCGGTTGCGGTCGTTTGTCGCCTCCTCGTCGCCTTCGTCCTCCCGCCCCTCCTCTCCTTCCAGCGCAATGTTCCGGCACGCGCACCTTTTCACGCGTACCACCGTCCGGTTCAGTGCGCCTTCCGCACGCCCTGGACAGTCCAATCGAACCTTAACGGAACGGAACGGACTCAAAAGATCACACAGCAACAGCGACGAACTGTGACAAGGTCTGTCTCTGTCGGCACACAGGCGGCACAGCTTTGGAAGGTGGCCTTCAGCTTCTTGGAACGCAGTCTGGGGATGTAAAATGAGGCACAACTCCCGTGGCAGAACCTGCAAATGAACAGCAAGCAGCACAAATTGTGGCAGCTTCCCTCGCCCAACCTGTTCACAATGGTCAACGGCCGACAGCCGGACATGCGCACTTTGTGTTTGAAGAGGTCTCCGCGACAATTGTTCATTTGGCCCATTTCCATGAGAGTGTCGGCCGAAGTGAGTGCCAACAGTGTGTCCCCATCCCGGAGGGGCCGACCTGCCTCAGCAGCTGAATGATCGGAGGGAGCTCTCAACTAAAGGATGGATGCCCTCACACCTTCGGCTGCTTCGACATTCACTCGCTGATGCCTTTGTGGTCCCCCCACTCCGTTGGCCTGCTGGTTGTGCGCAACTTCTTCGTCCGTCTCTCCCCGCGGGTTCGGATTAAGGCGGAGGAAAGTGTCGCGGAACAATTCCCTCTCGCGCACTCGACCACCTTCATGGGGGGGCTCTTCCCTCGCTTCTCCTCCGTCGTCGTACTCTTTCGCATCAGTCTCTCTGGCTGTTGAAGTACTGCTCGGTCTTGCGGTGCTTCGATTGGGCGACAAAAGAAAAAGCGCAACAAAAACAGTGACGGCCACAAATTTTGCGATCATTTGCGCCTTCTTTTTTTCTGATGCCGAATGAATAAGTGTCTCCCGTTGCGATGGGTGTGGCGCCGTCAGGCCGATGGGATCCTCCGCTTCGCTGTTTCAGCTGCTGGTGAATTGTCCCTACGTCCTCCGCCAGTCGCATTATTCTCGCAAATCATTGGAAGGAAGACCAATTGACAAAATCACTCACATCCAACAGATAAGGGCCGGAGAAGGTGCATTTAGGTGAGGGGGCCGGGGGTGGCGCCGGCGGGGTATTCACTCTCCCTCCAC
>MEIZ01000033.1:33974-45004 GCA_001723225.1 Globodera ellingtonae | reverse complement strand
CATAATCCTTAACCCTTTATGCATTTGCCGCCTTAACCCTTTATGCATTTGCCGATTTGTCCTAAGCAATATTTGTGTAACTGGACCTTCTGCTCAGTCCCACTGAGATCGTTTGAGGCTGCGGTCTGCAGCAAGTTTAGGGAAATTGAGAACGGACTTAGAGTGGACGGTCGCGAAACCCATTCCCAAATAGGAAATTTGGAAGGATTGATAAATGAGTTGACTGCAAATGCGGAAATGGAGGAATTTGAGAATAGAGAAAAAATAGTAAAGCTGGAGGAAAAGTTTGAGCGTGCGAGAAGAGAATTGAGCGAACTATCCACTCGTTTGGAAAATGAAACAAGGGAAACTAAAAATTTGATCAATTCGGTGCAAGCAAAGTTGGAATCGGCAGAAATGGAATTAACAAAGGCGCTAGGCGTGTTGAGAGGGCGAGTGGAAATTTTGGAAATGGAAAATTTGGATGAAGAAATTTGGATCGACAATGGGCATGAGGATGAGTCCATGCGGTTTACTGAAAATGAGAATGAAGGACTCGACGAGTCCGTTGAACATGAGGAAGAAGGAGAAAACGGGGAAGGAGAAAATGAGGGAGAGGGAGAAAATGGAGAAAATGAGGAAAGAGAAGAAATGGACGATCAGGACGAAAATGAAAACGAGGAGCGAAGTTGTGAAATAATGATGGCTGACCCCTTTCTTATGACTGTCGCGCATCCCGGGGTATATGACGGGAACCCCGCAGTTTCATTCTCCCGGTGGGCGGCAAAATTCGAAGATCTTCTTCTAATTTGTCCCCAACTCACGGAGCCCCAAAAATTAAGCCGTTTACGCATCAGTTTGGCGGGGCAGGCCAGGGGAGAATTTGAGGCTATCACTCCAACCACTATACAAGAGGCATTGGATCACCTCAAGGGGAAATTCGAAAACGAAAACACTAAATCAATTGCCCGGCAGGCAATGTCCATCTGTAGGATGGCACCGGGAGAAAAGGTTTATGTGTTTGCCAACAGACTTAGTGAGTCTGTTAGGACTGTGCTCGCCGGAGAAAGTGAAGCGGCTATCCAGAAACGCCTTTTGGAGGAATTTTTAGATCGTCTAACCCCGGACCTACAATTTGAAGTAAAAGCTGGGAGGCCCACAGATTATTCACGGGCATATGAATTAGCTCAGCATTTCGAGCTATTATTAGCAAGCAAAATGGCGACTCATGTTTCGGTTGCAGAACTTACCCAGAAAATGGAAGCTTTGACCATACAACAACAATTTTCGAGCCGAAGAGAAGTCGGAGAGAGACGAATTTGCTATTATTGTCGACGTCAAGGGCATTTGGTCAGAGAATGTCGAAAAAAGAGAAAAGATGAGGGGAGGCAATACGGGGGAAGGCAAAATGCCTTCCAGAGGGAAACCCGAAGGGACAATGCGCCATGGGAGAGGGGTTACCGTAACCGAGAAAGAGATTATGATTCCCGAAATCGTCCTCCAACCCCTGTGGCAAGAAACAATTGGCAACCGAGAGAAAGTTATAGAGGAAATTCGCCATCAAATAATTTTGAGAGAAATGGGCAAAGAGAAAGTTACAATTCGCGTTCACCGCGAAGAGTACAATTCGGAGGGAGGGTTGCATCCGCACGAATTGCGAGTCCCATTTTATTGGCTATGATAGCAATTTTAGGCATTTTTGGGAATGTCGGAGCCAGTGGGATTGGGGTTAAACCGATGATTTGTCTGTCGGATGCCCCTACAAGCATTTGGACACTCCCCACCGATACAATCTGCCCAAATTGGTCACCAACTCAAATTTCAGTACCCGTTGAATTAAATATTTATCGCCCTAACACACTACAATATAAAACGGAGGCTACTGCTTGTAGCTGTGTCAATACTAAAATATCCCGCAGAAAGGGAATTTTTTATGGCTCAGAGGAAGAAGTGACTACGGTATCCGAAAATGTCCCAACACCTATCTGCAAAAGGATGCGAGAAAGCAAATATTCACCTGCGGGTGAATTGCATTTAATAAACGGAACACTGATGGGTACAAATAATTCGCTTGAAGTTGGCTGGGGATTTTGGCCATCTAATCTTTTTTGGAAAACCGAAACAATCAGTAATTGTTATGTGTATAAAACGGTTGTTTTCACGCGTTACGGGATGGACGGGTTAAATACCCCAATGGGAGAATGTCCAGGATGTTCCTATAAATCAGGCGTATGTCATTGCGCGAAAGATAGTCTAATTTGGGAACCCGATAAAACCCAACAATGTCCATAYATTTGGCTTTCAAAATGGAAAGGCGAATATTCCACATTAATTTGGATCACAGACAGTGGTGATTTTGCGCTGACCTTCGAAAATATTTCAACCCATCAGCATGCAGGATGTTACCCAGGGAGTGGAGGCCTAATGCTGGCTGATCAAGTTTTTGCAATACCAATGATAGAATTTGATAAAATGATTAATAAATCGCGAGAGGCCAATTGGCAGCAGAGAGGAAAACGAGCTGTCGTTGAAGTTGGACCTGTTTATTCCTCTCAGCTCGCAGCTCAACTTACTGCACTAAGCTTGAAAATTGCACAAACAACTCAGCGTCTTTTTACAGAAGCGATACGCAAATTCTGTACCAGTTTGGAAATGATGGCGGATCAAGTTAAAACGTTGTCTAAAGCTAACCCCTCACTTCTAGCAAGGCATTTTTTAGGAAACCCATTTATTTCTGCCCGATTGATAACGGAGAAAGTGTTGGAAGTAAAACCCTGTCTTCCGATTTACGAGGGAGAAGTGCACTTTCATTGGCAAAATGGTCATTGTTTTGAGTTTCTACCAATTATTTTTGATTTATATGGAAAACAAAAACACGGTTTTGTTGATCCAATCACTTTAATAATATACCCCAGCTCCAGGGAGGTGAATTGTGAAGAGACCCGTTATACATATATGGAAAGAAATGGTCGGTTAACACGGTATGACCAATTAAATGGAGAAATGAGACAAATCCCTAAAGAGGCCATTCACCAATTAACCCGACATGGAAAAATCGATATCCCAGAAATGAATTTTCCACTTTTTAAAAATAAGGTGTTATCTAACCTAACCGAGCTGTATTCCCCAGGACAATTCTGGGAGACCATGGAAAGCGYAAAAATTGTACAGGAAATAACTCGTCTTTCTAATCCGAATGCATGGGAGGTAACAACCAARCACACCGATCGGATAGCCGGAGGAATTGTGGCTAAAGGCATATTTGCTTTCCTGCGGGGAGGAATTATGAGCCTTAACCAGCTGTGGATATTCTTGTGTTGTTGTTACATTACAGCTAGTGTTTTGATACAGTTCATACTCCCACTGCCCATCGCAATGAGTTTGCAATATCTCAATATTGGAGGATTAATAGTAAAAATTWTACTTTTTCTCTGGCGTCAAATAAGAAAGAAAWGTGAAAACAAAGGAAAGGATGAGGAGACGGCGGAGGAGACAAACAACGAAAAACCAAAAGAAAAAAGTTTGATAAAGTCAGTACCCTTGACAGAAAGATGGCCCTCACCAAATGAGAGAATTAARGAAAAAATAGGTCAAAAAAGGGGACCTAACACGGCAGAAGGTAAAAAACTGAAAATTAGGCTGGATGACAAAGCCGGACCCTCAAGAATTACAACAGCAATGGTATGTGAAACCAAATGTGACCAAAACTACAGAGTAAAAGGAAAAGTAAATGGATTGGAAGTCATCTTATYAATGGACACAGGGGCTCACATTTCCCTATGCAGCATGAAAACGGCAGAGAAATTGGGAATTACTCAATTGAGCCCCCCAGAAATTAKGGGAGTTATCGGAGTCAGTAACAAGTTAGTTCCCATTGTTGGTCAAAGTGAAATTAGCCTAAATATGGCAGGATGTAAAACGGTTACAACTATTTCTGTAATTGAAAAAGAAATAGGGAAAGGGTCTTACGACCTAATAATTGGTCGAAACACCTTCCACATGTTGCCATTTTTGTTGGATTTACAAACCGGCACATTAATTAAGAAAAATAATGAAAGAATTCTGGTATGCGACCAAATGATGGAAGACAAAAGAAATGTTTTTGAGGTACTGATAAAAAACATGGAAATTCGGAACCCAGCAGAGATTGAGGAAATCAGAAAATGCCTGATGACCAACAGAAAAGCATTTTCTGCCCATGACTATGATTTAGGTACATGCCAATCGATTTCGCCAAAAATTTTGACTACCACTGAGGTACCGGCAAGGGTAAAGCCATACCCGGTCCCTGAAAAATATGAAAAAGAGCTAAAAACCCACATTGGAAAAATGTTGGAGGTTGGGGTGATCAAAGAAAGTTTTACCCCGTGGGTCCATAATATTGTGTTGGTCAAGAAAACCAATGGACAATTGAGACCCTGTGTTGATTTTCGTCCGTTAAATAAAGTAACCATTCCGGACCCGTACCCACTGCCCAGAATGGATAAAGTCATTTTTCGGGCTGCCGGAAAGAAATGGTACTCAACGCTGGACCTGGCATCTGGATTTTGGCAAATTCYKTTAGATGAGGACAGTTCATATAAATGTGGCATAATAACACCGTGGGGTTTATATCAAATGTTGAAATTACCCTTTGGTTTACGGAATGCACCTAGCATTTTCCAGAGAACAATGGACAAAACGCTGGAGGGAATTGAAAATGTCACGGTCTATATTGATGACATTTTGATTCATACAAATACCATAAAAGACCATTTAGAAACTCTAGACAAAGTTTTTATCCGCCTTCAGAAAAATGGGCTCAAACTCAAAGGCGAGAAATGCAAGTTTTTTCAACGGAAATGCATTTATCTGGGGCACATTTTGTCAGAGATAGGTTACCAACCATCACTGACCAATAAAGAAGTGATTGAAAAATTCCCCGAGCCAAAGAATGTTAAAGAAATAAAAAGATTTCTAGGAATGGTGTCATTTTTTCGGAAATTTATACCGAATTTTGCCACCATTGCCCACCCCTTAAATCGCCTAACTAGAGGTCAAATTATCTTTGAATGGGGAGAGCAAGAGAGAAAAGCCATGGATGAATTGAGAAAGCATCTGCTCCAAACCCCTTGTCTACGACCCCCAGACTATAATTTAAAATTTTATTTGTTTACGGACGCATCGGCGGTTGCCTACGGGGCGGCCTTAATGCAATCGCAAGCTGAAAATGAGATGCACGCGATTGGGTATTGGTCGAGAACTCTGAGTGAGGTAGAAAGTAGACTACCTCCAACGCACGGGGAGCTTGCGGCTATAGTGCATGCAATGCAAAATTTCAGAGCTATTCTTTATGGAGCTGAGTTAGTAATTTTAACTGATCACCGACCACTAACCTTTCTTTTCCAAAAAGCGAGTGTAAACCCAAAATTAAATAGATGGTTAATGTGCCTTCAAGAATACGAACCGAAAGTGATTTATGTAGAAGGACGGGCCAATAAAGTGGCAGATGCACTTTCGAGAGTACCAATTTTGTGGGAATGCGTTGAATCAAAAATAAAGGATGAAATACCTTATTTATTGATTTTGGAGGAAGGAGGCCTAAACAGAAAGAAAGTGGAGAAGGAAATAAAAAATGACCCAATTCTATCCAAAGTAATAATAAAAATTAAAGAAAATTGGAATGAGCCGGTGGGAGATGAATTGGAACCATTTTATCAAAACAGGAACAGTCTTTATTTGGAAGGAGATTTGATAAGAAAATACCCACAGGGGCAAATTGTTATTCCCCAAAATTTAAAAACAACAATTTTGGAAATGGTCCATCGGGCACATTTTGGAATTGTAAGAGGAAAAGCCAAGGCTCGAAGGTATGTGTGGTGGCCAAAAATCTCAGAGGATATTGAAGAATTTGTAAAAGAGTGTGAAATTTGTCAACGAAATGCACCGGCGCCACCCAAATCATCCCCGGAACATAAATGGCCAGAGGCAAGATATCCRTTTGAGAGATTRCATGTGGATCTGGCTGGTCCAATTTGGGGAACAAATTTTTTAGTTATGGTGGACGCTTTTTCGAAATTTCCGTTTGTCCATCAAATCAACTCAACAAATTCGTGGGCGTTGATTGCCTCGTTTAGAGAGGTATTTGCCATTTTTGGCTCACCAAGGACGATTGTGTCCGATAATGGCCCTCAGTTTGTGTCGGCCGAGTTAAAAGAATTTTTGATGGAAGAGAGTGTAAATCATCTCACCTCCCCCCCTTACCACCCCGCAAGCAATGGAGAGGCCGAGCGGTTCGTGAGAACGTTCAAAGAAAACATAAAGAAATTGCTTGATGCCGGAAAACCACTTAAACTGGCTCAGTTCATATTCCTACAGGAATATCGCGCCTCCCCATGTCAAACATTAGGAGGAGAGAGCCCAGCACAAAAATTTTTGAAAAGAGAATTAAGAACGGAAATGGACAAAATAAAAATGATGCCGCMAATTGTGCAACCCGAAATTGAGTCAGAAAATCCACAAGCGAGTAATCCAGCAATTGAAAACAAAGGACGAAAAGTTTTGCGCCGMCAGGTTGAGTTTGACCCAGGAGATTCGGTRTGGTACCGAGAACAACTCACAAAAAAGTGGTGCCCTGGAGTATTACTAGAACCAATGGGAGAACGAATGTGGAAAGTTGAGCTGGAAGGGGGCGGAGAAAAGGTCGCGCACATCGACCAAATAAAAGGCCGAAGAATAGCAGTCCGGCACTGAAGAACGCCATTTCATTCGGCTCAGAACGTTCAAAATCTCTACCAAAATTTCCCCAATCATATTTAACAATTATTCACATTTTCATGTCCGTCAAAAATTATCATCACCCCAAACAAACCCTAATTTCACATTTTTTTTTCGTTTAAAATAACATTTATTTTGATCAAATCAGCCCTCATCTTGTTCACAAAATTTTTGTCCAATCCCGAAACTTTGAAAAATGTCCACCGATCCATTGACCGCAATCCTCGGCGAGAATGCAGCGGAGAAGGAAAACAACGGCAAACCACGTCTGATTAAGCGAATCCCGGCCATATTGCCGGAGGTGCAAGCTGAGCATGTCCTAACCCGTGAAGYAATCAAAGAAATGGTTCTGGAAGCCATCGAGGGGCTGAAAGCCAAATTTGTCCCGAAAATCGAGGCCATTGCTGAAAGCGTAGTGCGCATTGCCGATGCCCTGGAGGAAGCAGAAGCTCGAGGAGTTTTTGAAAAAATGTCCTTGGAAGATGGACCGGAACCGGAAGGGGAATTGCCTCAGGATGAGAGAGAGACCGAGCACCACCCCAATGAGGTGAACGGGGGAGGGCAAGCGCCGGGAAATTCTGAACAAAAATTGTCCCAGAACGAATTGCCAATCGGCCAAGGGACAAAGAGAGGAGGTAGCAATGGCTTTCAAGCCCGCGAGAATTATTGTGTCCGCGGAGGTCATCGAGGGAACCCTCGTGGCTATGCCAGCAACAACCATTATGGCCGCGGAGGGCACTACGGGCACCGCGGAGCACATGGAAATGTTGAGCCGCAGGCGCAGGCCCGCCGCTTCTATAACATGCGCCGTCGCGGGAATTGCGCCGGACCGTCAACATCGGGGGGAGCGTGTCATTGTCAACAAACATTGCATTGGGCCCCGTCGTTTCCGTCCGTACGGTCGCTGATCGGAGGAGGTCAATTTCATCAAGGTGGAAGGAAGTGTGGAATCCAACATTTAAAAGTACTGTAACTTCGATATGTTATTTTTGCCCAATTCCCACAAACCATCATTCATCCCTTCACTAAACCCAAAACATAATCCTTAACCCTTTATGCATTTGCCGATTTGTCCTAAGCAATATTTGTGTAACTGGACCTTCTGCTCAGTCCCCTCTCAAATGTTTTCTCGACCCCTCCCACAATCGACCACTATTTAAGCAATTTGCCCTCAGCCATTTTCTTCAGGTTCTTACTCACATTTACCACTCTCAGGTTCCCTGCCTGATTTGCTTACACTTCAATAAACTTTCATTTAAACCCAACGTTCACATTTGCTTTGGGAAATCCCCGGAGACACAACAGTTTGTTCATTAACAGAACAGAAACCCACTCGCTTCCCGCCCCGCTGGAGTTTTCCTCGGGGAGTGCCAACGGCGCTATACTCTTCGGCCTTCACAGAATGCGTTTTTGTGTCTTTCGATTCCCCCAGCCCCCCTCCCCACCCCCAAAACGTACTGCTGTCGTTGGTGTGTCTCTTTTTGACTTTGGTCCGTCGCTGCGGCCGCCGCCGCCGCCTTCCTCGGGTCGTACTCCTTGCGACGCAGCCAGGCGACCATTTCGGGACTTTGTTGGTGGACGGCGGCGTCCTTTGCGGGCATTGCATTCGGTTGCCCTTTCATCGGCTTAGTCCCCCGCATCGAAAAGCGTCCGCCGTCGCTTCGGCTAAATTTGCGATTTTCTTTAAATGCAAAGTGGCCAAATGTTCAGTTGCAGTAACACCACCGGACAACAACACAAAACACAAAAGCCAAAAAGTAAAAACGGTTTTGGCTTACGGCTCGCTGCGACAGCGACTTCCGACTGAGTTGGGTCTGTTGTTTTTCCAAATTTATTTTAATTTTCAAAGCGTTTAATCGGAGAAGATAAACTAACGATGTACAAAATTCTCTGATATAAATATAAAACGTTGGCCACCTGAACGGGGAGTTCCCCGTCTTTTTCGTGGAGTTCGACGAGGCCATCTGCTGACGGCATGGACGATTTTGGCCCATGAGAGTCCGTTGTGGGGCGGGCACTGCCGGGGGAAAAGCCCTTGGCTTTGGTGGAGTGGCGGCACTTTTCTGTTCGCGCAGACGTCGAAGGTCGCTCATCAAAGAACGCTTTGCGCCTTTCCCGTCCATCAGATTCGGCGAGGGCGTCCGGGAGGACGACGACTCGGAGGAGGAGGGCGAGCAGGTCGAGGGATGCACGGAGTTGCCACTAGAGGGGGAGAGGGTAGGCAATATTTAAGCGGGCGGAACCCACGCACCTCTGTTCGCCTCGGGGACTGACTGTGCTCGTCACCGGCGGTTGAGACGGGCTCATCTTCTTGCTCTCCACCACGTACGTTCCCGTCTCGCTGGCCATGTCCTCCGCATCATCGCCAAGTTCGTCCCCGTGTCCGTCCTCCGAATCTTTTCCGCGAAGATCCCTGCCCATCATCATTTTACGGAACAGCCACCGCTTCGGGTCGCCAGCCTCTGACCCGGAGTCAGTGCCAATTCGCTCGCCTCTTTCCGGCACCGGACGGGGCGGTACATTTCGACGTGTTGCCATCAGACGCCGCCCGGTGGGCGCTTGACGAGCCGCCTCCTGCAGAGAGGGTTCATGGACATCGTGGCCGGTCTCAAGCGGGCGGTCAATGGAGTTGGGGATGTCCATCGCTTTGGAGGAAACGTCATTGAACGAAATGGTGAAGGCGGTTGGAGGGGCGGTCCGAACAACAGTGGCTAAAGGAAAAGGAACGACTGAATGTGACAAAAAAAGAACGGGGGACGACTTACTCCTCACTGACACTTGGCGCTGTTCGGGTGGAGAGACCGGACGATTCAGGTCAATGTCCATCCGAATGGCTTTCATCCTCGGCGCTGGAGGCTTTGGAAGCGATGGACTCTTCGGACTGTCCGACCGTCGGTGGTTTCCGTCTTCGTCTTGTCCGGACAGAAAATGTGTCCTTTCTTTCCGCATGAACGGAGATTGTGGAGGCGAACGTCCGTCGGAGATATCTCCAGTCCTAAGTCGGTCTCGACCGGAAGCAAACCCGGACGTGGACTCTGAGGAGGAGCCGCCGGTGCTGTGGTGGTCGGGCTGAAGCTGGAGAAGCTGTCTCGGAGGCACTGGCTGAGTGTGGCCGGAAGCGGTCTGGGGCGGTGAGGAACGATCGGTGCCGTTTAAATCTGAAAATTCTTTTTGGTGTAAACGTATTTTACGACGCCTACGAATAACAAATACCCATTTGGTTGCTGTTCATCTCCAGACGATTGTGTCCAACAGACGAACGAAGCGATCCGCGCGACTCCGACGACAGTCGAATCTGTTGCTGACGTTGAAATGTCTCTTGTTGGTGCTGATACTGCTCGAACTCGGCCTCCTCGCATATCGACCCAACACTGCTCAGCGGCACTTCCACATGATATGCATGTTGAGTTTGATGGTGATGCCTCCCGCCGAGTGCTGAAGAAACAGCGGACGGACTTTGGGCGCGTTGTCGCAAGAGGGAGGGCGGGGTGGCCGAAGAAAGCGGTTGGGGGGACCAAAGAGTGGTCGGAGGCTGATTGGCGAACATAAAGCCTGCAACATGTAAATTGAATCAATGGCCAAAAGCGACTCAGAACCCGATTGAGACTGTGCCGCAGCAGTTGATGCCGGAGTCGGGTAGAATTGGTTGGGGTAGTAAAGCGGCGTAGGGGCAGCAAAGTACGGCATTGGTTGTGGGGCCGTGGGGACGAAGTATTGCTGTCCAGTGTGGGGGTCGACGAGCAGCCGTGCCGGTTGAGCAGGCCCTGCCAAAGTGTAGCCGAGTTGGAGGGCGTTGAGCATGGAATGGTCGGCGGAGGACGAGGCCGGGGGATGTGCAGAGGCGGGGGGCACAAACAGTCGACGCGACTCCATGGGAGAAGCTAACGGGGAGACTGCTGCAGGCGGAGGGACGCGCTTCATAGGGGACTGAAACGGTTGGGACTTTGTCACCTCAATTAATTCACAATAAATCACTTAATTGATCTCAATTTAACCGGAAATAGCAAAACCAATTTAAAATCTCTGACGGAATTATGATATTTTGCCGTTTTACCGAATGGGCTGAGTTTGCCGATGCGCTATTGCCAAATGTTTGCAGCTGCTGGTGCTGGGAGGGATGCATTTGGTCGTCTGAAAAGAGTTTGTAAGTTGCACCCGACGACCCAAAAATGAACTTTGAACAATTTCCGACGAAAAACTTAACCCAACAGATCCGATGAAATTCTGACCCAGAAAATTCATTAAATGACAAAGTGGGTGAATTAATTCAATCGCATGGCGTAGGGAGGAGGGGG
>MEIZ01000033.1:5070-21020 GCA_001723225.1 Globodera ellingtonae | reverse complement strand
CCTCTACTGCCTGGTTCTCTTTTTTCCCAGCCTCCTGACTGAATTCGGCGGCTCTGTTTCGGCACAATGTCAGCCGTGCCCATGCCCCAATTCGCCTCAGACCAACCCGGCATCGTCGCCATGCTGTCCCTTCCCTGCGCAGCTTCCGGCACCATCTCGCCCTTGTTGCCCTTCCTCTCCTCCCCAGTTCCCCCAATCCCAATCGTCGTCGTCATGTTGCATGCCAAGTCCGTCTCCGTCGCCTTTCCCGTCGTCGTTCCCCTCATACCCCACACAGCCCTTCATGCCCGCCCCACCACAAACCCCGCCGGCACGCATTCCCATGCCATCCTATCAAATTGTGCCGCCCGAATATTCCCGGGCTGTGCCTTTGCCAGGTTCTTCCCTTTGATAGGCGTTCGTTTTTTCATTCGAATTTTAGTGCCAATCCCGGCTAAAGAAAGGTTCTCTGCGCATGAACCCGCGAAACAGAAGTCGGGCGAAGACATAAAGGACCCGTTTGAGAAGGAGGCGAAACCGTCGCGGGATGAGTCATTTTTGCCGTCGAAGTACGCGACAGGGCCGGGCTCGGATTCTCTGCTGCCTCCGATCATCTACCCGACGGCCTCAGCTCCCCGTCAGCCATTTGTCTCTCAGCAGAGCAACCCCTACTACCAACCGACGTCCTTCCAGCAACAGCAACAGTTCCAACAGCCCCAAGACCGTCTTCCTTTCTTTCCCGGCAATTCGTGTCAGTGCAATCAGCCGAGGCCATCCCCGCCACAGCCTTTTGCTGGGCCCCAAGTCCAAATGCCCATGCAAAACTGTTGCATCGGCTGCTCGCAGAGGCAATGTTCGATGAAAATGAAGAACAAAGCGTTTGGGCTAAGAACATTGTTGAACAACAACAACAACAGTACGACAGCGAACTCTGTGGAATGGAAAGACGGATCCTCCGGAGAGTTCGAAGGGGACGAGGGAAGGTGTAACGATGCAAAACTGAGGAAGATACTTAAAGAGGTGTCGTCATTTACATAAATGTAGAAAATAAAGTCAAAAAGAAACGATTCCTTCAGAATTCGTCTCTGAAAATGGCAGCAGCAAAAGAAGTACCAAAAAGACGGGCAAAAAATTTAAAATTTATTGAAATTTTTAGATCATTTTGAAGCGCGCGGAAAAGTTAGGAAAGCCGGAGAAAAAATGGCGCCGTTGGGGAGTCCATGTGTTTTGCGCCCCGAAGGATTTAGAATATGTGACGAGGACGGACCGATTCTGCTCGGGCGGAGTGGCGGACGGAGTCTGCTTCGCTTTTCGAACAGAAATTGACTGACAAAATGGCACTTTTCTTCTCAATTTGCATTCGATTTTGGCATTTCACTTTTTTTTGAAGCTGTACAAGCATTTAGCTTTTTGATATAAAAGCCACAGAGCCTACGAATGACCTCACATTTACAGTGTTTGGCTAACTAAGAGAAAGTTATGGCGCGCCTGTGGTTTTATGTCAACAGCAATTTGGCGGACAAAACGGTGGTTGGTGGGTGAACAACAATTTATTTTATTTGCGGGACAATAATAAATATGTGAAAGAGAAATAACAAACAAGCACAGACTGAACGAAAAAAGAGTCAGCAAATCCTTAAATAAATATCAAAAAGGGCGGGCGATGAAAGAGACCTTTGTGAGCAGGCCGAAGGAACCGAGCCAAACCGAACAGTCCCTCCGGGGGAACCAATTCATTAAAACATCCATTTTCACTGACGACGTTTTGGGGGAGTTTAAGTAATTGCAAAAACTTGTTTTAAGGGGGAAACCGAAACAATCTCAGAGTTGAAAACCCGGGAAGGTGTCCTGACGGAGGATGGAAAGTGACAAAGGCCAAAACATGGTCGAGGCGGTCGTCTAAAGCTCATCATGTTCCTCCTCCTTCGCTTCCTCCTCCTCCTCGTCGTCGGCGTCCTTCGACTTCTTCTCTTCCTCCTCCTCCTTTCGCTTCTTCTCTTCCTCTCTGAATTCAGCAATTTAGGGTTTGGCACCGCGTTTGCTGTACGTTCATTAACAAACTCACTCGAATTTCTTGCGCTCCTCCTCGTCGTTGGCTTCTTTCTGCTTCTTCTCGGCCTCCTTCAGCTGGTCAAAAGTGTCCGCCGCATGTTTTTTGGCATCATCGACAGAGTCGGCCACCAAAATGTTGTCAAAGATGGTGCCGGACTTGACTTGCCTGCAATCAATCCGATGGCATTAAAATGTATGTCCACCCCCCCAAAGTGCCACCAAATGTCAATTCCGATGGCGCCCCAGTCCTCTCGCATGTAAAGGTCGTCATCCGGCTGGTATTCGGGGTTGTCGATCTCCGGGTGGATCCATTTGCCCTTGTAGTTGGGGTTCTTGATCTGCTTCGGCTTCCAGGTGCCCTTGTAGTCGGGGTTGTCGATCATTGGTGGCTCCCACTCCCCGTCCATCTCATCGTCCCAGTCGTCGGGCTTCTTGGCATCTTTAAATGGCATCTCGAGTTAATCCGGCACATCCTTAGGAAAGCCAGCCTGGGTCAGAAATGTGTTCCGGCTTGTCCCAATCAGCAGGCTTTTTGTCGTCCGGGTCGTCGATGTACTCCCTGGAAATGACGAGATTCGTTTCTTGGACTTGTCTGAAACAGTCAAGAACAAATCCAACTTGTCATCCCAGTCCTCCGGCTTCTTGGCGTCGGGGTCTTTGACTTTCTTCGCTGGAAGCAGGTCCCAGTCGGCCTCCAACTCGCCGCTCTCGGCCTTCTCGCCGTCAATTTGAACCTCGTAGGTGTTGTCCGGGCTCAAGATCAGCGTGTAAAGATGGCTCAGCTCGTCGTCCTAAACCAACAAATGTGACAACAAATTGGAAACATTGTTCACCTTGCAGCGAATGTCCTTCTTGATCAGATGGTTTTTGCCCTTGTAGCCGAGAATGACGTGCACCTTTTTGGTGCCGGGGCCGCAAATGTCGGGGCCGAACATCACATGGTAAGGCGTCTCTCCGTGAAAGCCCTCCTGGCTGATGTCCGAGGCCATGAGCTGTAAACATAAAGCAGACAATCGATGCGATGCAAATCATCAATACTTTCAAATAGCCCCCGCCGCAGTCGATGTTCTGCTCGTGTTTGATAGTGAACTGAACGACCACCGGCTTCCCCTTGTTGCTGAACTTCTTCGGAAACTTGGCCGAGATGGCGTAGAAACGAGCGTCCTGGCCGGTCTTCAGGCCCTGATCCCGAACCTTGTCCCCAAAAAACTTTCCGTGAGACAGCTCGAACTTCCCGTAGTCCTCTTTGTGCTGAAAATGTGCCAATTTGTTGTCGAGATGAACAGCTCTTACTTTACCTTGGACGTAATCCACCGGTCAGCCCAACTGTCATCAGAAAACTCCTCCCTGAAAAAGACCTCCGCATGGACGACGAAAATGAGGCCCGCCAAGGACCATAAGAGGAAAGAATTGAGCATTCCGCGCTTACAAATTAGAGATTTGATCTGAGAAGTTTTTGGTGATGATTATTGACGGCCGATTGTCGCCGGGAGGGAAATCGGTGTGCTTTTGAGTGGATCTAAAAAGTGGGGGGAAATGCGGCCGGCGATCGACTGAAAACGCCGCGTCCCCTCGCCCCGGCAGGGCACAATTCCATTGGTCCACGTCAGCGACACAGCCAATCACAGGGGGAGGACGGCCCCGAGAGAGTGCGGGGAGGGACACAGAGCACAGAGTGTCCCTCCCGTCACAGTGCACAGACAGAGAGAGGGCGGTCGGTGGAATGAGACGCCACCGCCCCCAACCGCGGACCGAATTCGTCGTCCTTTCTTCTACCCCCCCCTCACCAACAGATTCCACCAAATCATCACCTTGAAATAATCAGACGAGAGCAATGAGCGAGAGCAATAACCTTTTTGAAGAATCGTCCTTGATATGTGCAATTTTTAAATTAATTATTGGGAAAATATGTAAAGGGTCCTGTGCACTTTCTATCCAAAATGAGCCCCATTTTCAGTACATTTTGGGGTTTCCGGATCTCCATGAAGGAGGTGTCTGATCAAGTTAGTGCAGTTATCTTTTTTGCTCAGTATCCAAAGTTATATAACTGTACCGAAAAAAAAGTTGAATGCGTTAAATACCGAGCATATTTTTAAGGTTTTCAAAAAACGCATAAACTTTTTTCCGCGCATAGTTTGACCATTTTTTTTTGCCTCCACAATGGGGGCAAACAAATCGGAGAGTGCTTGAAGCGCAGTGAGTTTGGGCTCATTTTGAAGCTAGCAAAAGGCGCTAAATTTAATCACTAATTGGCTGGCTTCAACAGCTTTAAAAGCTGCTATGACAATTTTAATATCCAAATATGTTTGGGCATATACTTATGTCCGATACTGTATCTATTTTACAATTTTTTACTTAATTTTAAAAATTAACCGGTTTAAAAACTATTTAAATTCTTAATTTATATTTTCTATCGACAAATTCGTAATTTTGAAAGCCTATATGAGCACTATGGGTCGGGAGCGGCCCGTTTGAGTCTGGCCGGTTGAGTCTGGGCCAGTTGAGTCTGGCCGGTTGAGTCTGGCCGGTTGAGTCTGGTGGCCAGTTGAGTCTGGCCGGTTGAGTCTGGTTAGAAGGAAAAAAAGTTGCAATATTTAATTTTCTGAACCGGTTTCAAAAACCGTTTAAATATTATAAAGGTTTATTTTTAGGCTCGAAAAATCTCGAAATAGGCGCCTAAAAAATTTTGTTTTTCAGGTTATATGTACATAGAATAGCTTTAAGCCTAGGCTTAAGCCTAAGCCTAGGCTAGCTTAGGTTTAAGCCTAAGCCTAGGCTAGCTTAGGTTTAAGCCTAAGCTCAAGTGTCACATACATATGACACGACGACAAATGGTCCGGTAAGCCAAAATCGGACAAAAGTCGGAAGAGCCGAATTCATATAAAATTTCGTCAAACTTCCAAAAAAAAACTTCTCTAGGGCTTGTTTTGGTGCTAACCGAATTTTGATCAATAATGTTGTAGCAAAGCTTTTTGAACCGGTTAAGTTAGCTTTGAAAATCTGCAAAAAATTACTTTAAATCGCTTCTTAGATGTTTTCTAAGTCTCAAAAAAGAATAATTAAGCCTTTATAATATTTAAACGGTTTTTGAAACCGGTTCAGAAAATTAAATATTGCAACTTTTTTTCCTTCTAACCAGACTCAATCGGCCAGACTCAACTGGCCACCAGACTCAACCGGCCAGACTCAACCGGCCAGACTCAACTGGCCCAGACTCAACCGGCCAGACTCAAACGACCCCTACCGCTATGGGTCCACTCCAGCAGCAGACAAAAATGAACGATGCGCCAAACTTTACGCAATTTTACCACTAATTCAAAAAAATAACCATGCGGCAGACAGCGCATGGTCAGACACTATATCCCCCACCATTGAATTTTATTTCGATTTTCGTGACCTTATAACACAGGCTAATGCTTATATATCGTGATCAAATTTCGTAGACGAGCTTCTAGTGCTCCCTTTTTACCCCTACCAAAATTTGGTGGAGTTTGGAGAATTTTGAAAAAATTAGTTGTGAAAATTATGAACATTTTAAGCTATTAAAAATTTTTGTAACCCGGTATCAACATAATTTAGGCAATCATGTGGAATTGCGGTCCCGGCGGAAAAAAATCTTAACAATTTCAAATGCATGTTTTCTGGGGTAAAAATATGCGTAGAACACGAATCTGAGCTCGGATTTGCGAATTTCGAAACCCGGACCCGAATTCGAACAATTTTTCAAAATTTCAGGCACGTAAAAAATAATTTATGCATGGACGCAAAAAGGTTAAAACCTTCAAAAATGCACGAAAAAGTTTGTAATAATGAGAAAACAAAACAATTCAATCGTTAACGGTGTCAAGATGTGCAATATAAAAAATTTGGTAACCCGAAAAAAAAGTTGCATTTCGAACTTTCGAAAAATGTTCGAATTCGGGTTCGGTTTTCAACATTCGCAAAATCTGAGCTCGGTTTCGTGTTCTACGTATTTTTTCACCCTAGAAAACATACATTTAAAATTTTAATCATTCAAAAATTTTAAAAATTTTTTTCGCCGGGACCGCAATTCCACATGATTGCCATAATTTATGCTCAGTATTATAGGCAAGTATGTTAGTGAGCTCTACGCAAAAAATTAGGCAAATCGGTGTTTTTAATCAAAAATTCTTGTTTTCGAAGTGCGGGATGGTCAAAATATTATTAAAAAAGGTGAGAGAGAACGCCAAAGGAAGAGAACATGTTAGAGATAAAAGGGAAAAGCGAGATAGTACAGGGGGTTTTCTCTGCTGCTGGAGTGGACTAGAGTGCGGCAAAATCGGATTTGCGGATGCCGCTGCGGGATTACAAATCAAAATCGCGTGCGGGATCGGATTTGGGGGATTAATCCCGCAAATCGCAAAAAATGCGGGATTGCGGCGCGGGATCCCGCAAAATCCCGCGCGGGATCAATCCCGCGCCGCACTCTAGAGTGGACCCATAGTGTATGAGTGATTTTTCCCATTTTTTAATCAGTGGACAACTGAGTCCACAGTCAAAAGACACTTCCAGTCCCAGGCTCATAACTTCTTTCGGAGTTGAGACCGCGCAAAAATTTTTGCAGATTCGTGCGTTAGGCTTAGAATGGAGTCGATTGGTATATGATTTGAGTGGTTTGGTTTCTGGGAGACCAAATACATATTTACCCGAATTCCAACGTTGTTTTGACCTGTTGTTGGATATTGAATAGCATTTAAAAAAATAAATAAAATTGTAAGAATAGAATGGGGTGGATTGAACTTAACCTTTTGAAAAAAATTCTTTGAAACTTTTCCCGGCCGGACCACCCAGCCAACAACAAAATCCAAAGCTTTATAAAAAGTGAAACGAAATGTTAAGCACCATCTGCACATAATGAGATTGCCTGTTTATAAATTAATTAAGTGAATGTTCTTAAAAATGTTTCTTCCCATTTCATGTCGATATATGAAACTGTGTCAATGTTTGCATCGGCGGCGGTTGGCGTCGTTCCTTCAAAAAAGTGACTAAAATCATTCCAATGCCAAAAAAAAAAGCCTACGGAAGCGCGCCGAATCACTCCATGCGTTTTGGCCGGTGCAGCAGCGACAAGTGGCTGTTTCTGAGGCGCCACCATTCGCCACTCGACAACATTTGGGTTGGTACTCTCCTTTCGACGGTACTGAAACGGATGTGGGTCAACAACTGATGGGGTTGTTCCACAAGAATGGAATCCCACCTTTGTACTGGCAATGTAGGCCGATTTGACTGTCAGAATGACGGCATTCAGAAGATTTTTGGCATTTTGGATCAGAGACGTGGCCGCCTCCAGTCCACTGACTCGCAATTCGTCTCCTACCACCTGGATGTCTGCCTTGACCTGAACCGAACAGAGAGGGTGTAAATGTGTGTAAACAAAGGGACTCACTTTGCTCGTGACGTTCAGTTGATGACAGAACAGCGTGATTCGCTCCAGATAGGCACAGAGGTCCTTCTTGGTGTTGCTTTCCACCGACTCATTACCAATCTGCCGGGCCAGTTCGTTCAACCTCCCTCCATTTTCCGAAATTTCTTGGGCGGCCTTAATTACATCCATCGTTGTCTTGTAGGGACCTCGACCTCTGAAAGAAAAAAGAGAATGATTTCATTCTTCAAAGTTTGAACAACTTTGTAAAATCTGTCATGTTCATCATTATTTGACACATCTTCTTCGCCAGTGCAATTATATCGTTGCCGGTCTCGTCCCATTTGCCGACTTCGTATTCAAATTTGCGCTGTGTGATCTGAGCCGAACCAAAGGTCATAACGCAAATCGGCTACCAAAATACACCTTGAAAACGTCAATTTGTTTTTGGATTTCTCGTTTGGACTCTTCGGGCAATTGTCGCATAATTTGTTGCTGATTTTCCGTGTCGGATGCCGAGACTTGACTGCTCGAGTCCGCAGGTTGAGTTCCATCTAAATATTGAATATTTCTTAACAAATAAAAGACAGACACGGATTGAATGCAATAACTTGCCCTCCTCGTATTCGTTGTCGGAATCCACGTCTTCCGGGTTTCGGTTCATCAACATTGCATGTCTTATGTCGGTCACAGCTTCGTGCACCAACTGACACGCGTCGATCATCTCGTCTATGTCGCGTTTGGACTCCCGGTCCCCGTCGCTTTGAACATCGTTGGCAAGACGTTCGACAATGTCCCCGGCCCGTTGAGTAAAATGCGGCAAAACTAAAACAACAAAAAATGTCCAAGGATTTGGCAACTTCGCCAACTTTCGTCGCGAAGATGCAGCGTCGCTTTCTTCACATTTTCGCAGTACGAATTGGCCGAAAGTTGGCCCATCTCGTTCAACACAACCTCGCAGATGCGCAACGATCGACCGCGAATGAAGCCGGCAGTTTGGTCCAGGACCGTGCCGCTGCTCTCGACTATTGCCTAGGCATAACAACAAAAGTGCCCGTGCCGGCCTCTCTGAGTTTATCGCAAACAAATAAACCAACCTTAATACCGTGCCGACAGTCCTCATTTATATGCACTTCACTGACGGCCAAAAAGTCGTCCAGCGGAATAAGCGAGTCCAACGCCATCGTGAGCACCCGAACGCGGTCCGACCACACATTTGCGAATTGGATCATGTTCTCCTGAAATCGGACAGAATTTTCGAAATCATTGGACAAACGATTCGGTAAGGGGCGGGGAAGGAATTACTTTGCTTTAAAAGAACAAGGTCAAAACTCGCCTTCATGGGAACGCTTCCATGCTTCTCACAGAGCAAAAAGGCAGCATTAACAACCTGAAAGTGCCAATGTGAAAACATTATTGTAAATGAACAAGCCGACGGACCTGAGGTGTTATCTTTTCACAAAGAAGTGCCGAATAGCGAAGCACCCGCACTCCGTCGGCATCGGATGAAATATCGCACACGAGACGAGCAATCTGGAACAAATTGGAACAAATATATGTTAAACCATAACAATGTTTTTAAACAATATATCAAAACGAATACCAACAATATTCACCACAACCCGGGTTCTTCTCAAACAAAAAAAGTGGGGTATTGTTCAATGAAATCTCCATGCACCGCCCACCGGCGAATGAGAATTGAGCTCCTCTTCCTTACTCCCACCACCCCACCACCCATACGACCGGCCTGGTGAGCCCGACTGAACATGTCACAAACGACGGGCAAAGACTGACTACGTCATTCTATACACTTAAAGGACTGCCCCGTTCCATACCTCAACCATATTCCCGGCATGCTCCTGAAATACGACAGCGGCATTTTGCGTCCCGTTGAAGTCGCCCTTGGAGGCGGCCTCTTCCAAATACAAAAGTGGCGTTTTCGTGTCCAAAAAGACGTCACTGACATGGTCAACGACCGCGCGTCGCAAGTGGCGCCGCAAGTCGCGAACCTTGTGGGCAAGGTACACTTTTGAGAGGTCCAAATCCTCCGATGGTTCAATCCGTCCCCCCTGAAATTTGAGAAGCTCGAACAGTATATAAATAGCAAAAAAATTAGACCATTTCATTTGGGAAAAGTTCAAAACGCACATTCTTTTCGTATTCTGTCAGAAGATCCTGAAGGGCTTGCCGGAGATTGTTCACTCCTGCAATTATTTGTCCATGCCGCTCTTGACGGCTGTTGCAATACTGGTCCGCAATGAAGCCAGAGCTCCTGGCGATCTGTTCTAGCAGCTCTTCCAGTTGAGGACGATGTCTGTGCTGCTGATATTCCGACGGTTCCATGTACACACGACGCTTTAAATGCATTTTATTCTTCTTTAAAAAAAATTTCCAAAAACCTGAAATCGCTCAAAGTTCAGGACGAGTTCGTTGATTCCCCCATGCTGCGATATCGCAAGGTCCTCATTTGGCAACTCGCCCTGGAGAACGTCGTTCATACAGACCAACGCCCGGTGAATCTGTTCAGCCGCAAACTTTCGGTTTATGTAAAGTCCTTCGAGTTCGGGATGGGAAACGACGGCCTGAAAACGACGGAAAATGAAAGACTATCGAACAAAGGACAGCAAAAACCCGCGCCGATGCGAACATAATCGGAGTGGTCGTCTTCAGCACCGAAATAGCTGCTTGCAAATCGTCCTGCATTGCGGGGTCTTTAACGTCTCGGAGACGTTTCTTCGTCATTTCAACCAGCTCCTTCATCTCCACCTCCAAGTTTCGGTACGTCTGCACCAATTGCTTCTCAGAGTTCGCAGCCCCAACATCGTCGAGCCTGTCACGGACCTAAAAAATAAATTATTAAGAAATGTGAAAGGATATGTGTGACGAATAAATTTATGTTTAAACTCCGAAATGCTAAAGAATAGTGTAATAAACTTACCGTCTCGACTTGTTTCAGCAATATTTCGACGTCAATCTTAAAAGAAACAAAGTAAAAGGAAGCAAAAGAACGCAAAACCATGTCTGCCATGACCAGAAGTCGAACAACGGCTAGAAGAGTGAGTTTGCTCGCCTCAACAACTTGAGTCCTCAGGGCGGGCTCTTCGGGATTTCGAATAAAGTTTACGGCGATTGAAAGGAGTCGGTCACCTGAAAGAAAAAAAAGTATTCGAATTTCCATTGCCCAGTATCAAATCAAATCCAACCGGAAGCGGCCACACCGTCCAATGCCTCCTTCAATTTCTCCAAAACTTTTCCGCTGGCGAGTGGGTGCTGTTGGATTATCTGGACTCCGGATGCGATGAAGCCATCGAGCCGGTCCTTCACTCGCGCGAGGACCTGATTCCAATCGGCAGTCGAGTTGATCAGAGGCGGACAGCGATTCGCATGGAGCGAAGTGATCTAACCAAAGCCTTTGGTCATCCGATCGAATTTATGCCAGTTAAGCCAAGAAACACACCAAATGGATCAGTGGGGCAATAAGTCGTTCAACGCTCTTCGTTTTGACCTCATCAATGTCAAAATTTAGCGAATAAGTAACTTCGGACGAGGTCATTTTCGCTTCATCTGAGAATTTAGCTAACATGTACAGACAGGCAGGGCCGTACCCAGAAAAATTTTCCGGAGGGGGGGGGAAGCCAAAAAGTCGTTCTTAGGGGTGCATTTTTACCGTTTTTATTGCATTTTTCTTAAGCAATTTTTAGCTAAAGAAGCTGGATTTTAGGTTTATATTTTTTGGTTTTATTGCATTTTTCTTAGGAAATTTTTCCAAAAAGAGTTCAATTTTCAGTAAATTTTTTAGAATTTTTAACATAATCGAATTAATGTTTGAACGAATTGTTGATAATAATAATATCTTTGGCGTTTGTCATTCGTAAACACAGCGACTCAAAAAGCGAGATGTGTGCCAATAAATAGAGAGTGCGAGAGAATTAAACAAATTTCCTTTCTTTCTCTAACTTTCTCTCGTTTGGCGTTCTCTCTCACCCTTTTTAATTCGTAAATTGTGTAGTCGCACTTCGCGACGTCAAACTTTTGTTTGCGACGTCAGATTCGCATCAAATTTTCACCATCGCTTGAAAACAAAATAAGGAAATTCATAATAGGTCGTTTAGGTGGGAAAATAGGTAGTTTCACGATAAAATTTCGCTCAGAAAGACATTATTTTATTTTTTTACAGATTATATGGGAAGAAAAAGCTATTCGCGGGGCAAATCATTCAAAAATTAGTGACAATCGAAAGCTCTTTATGAGTAGAAGCTATTTGTAAGCAAGAGCTAAGCGATTGGATGGCTCTCAAGAAAGTTAGGCCCAAAAACAGAAGCCAAATTTTGGCCAATTTGGCCTTTTACTTTTTTTAAACGAGTCTATTACTTTTTTCCGCTAGAACATATTTTATAAATCATCTGAGCTTTCAAATGACATCAAATTTATCTGATTCGATTAAGTTTCAAGAGACTTATAGCCAGGGCTTCCAGATGAAAATTTTCAAAAGCCTCATTTGGCAGGCAAAAAAGCCTCATTTGGGACCAAAAAACCTCATTTTGCTAAAATCATGTTTTTTTTTTGTGCGCGGTTTTCCCAAATACTTTTTTTAGTGGGGGAGGGGTCGGCGGTGCCAATAGGCGCCGCCGAGAAAATTTTTCGCATTTTTGACTCGATTTGTTAAGAGATTGCAAATAAATTTGCAGAAGATGTGATGCTTTTTGCTTTAAAAAAAATTGAAAATGAGGTTTTTTTATTAAGAAAATTCCCAATTATTTCAAACCGGAACACGCTTTTTCATTAAAAATGAAAATACACAGAAAAAATGGAAAAACATTACGCCAAATATTCAAAATTTAATAGAAATTTASCATTTATCAGTGAAATTTCYAAAAAGCCACAAAAAACCTCAWCAAACTCCAAAAAACCACAAAATGAGGCTAAACCTCATTTTAAAAATTTAGCCTCATCGGACTATCAAAAAACCACAAAATGAGGCTAAAACCTCAAATCTGGAGGCCCTGCTTATAGCCATTTAGGCCAAAAATCAATGTGCAACATGTGCCAACAGTTATAACTTTTTCCAATTTATTCCAAATCAGATGATCAAGATATTTAATCGAAGGCTCGAATGTTCTAGAATCTTTCACCAAGCAAAAGCTAAGCGATTCGGAAGGTCTGAAAGCCTTGAAAAAAAATTTTGAAAATTGGCTTATTAGCATCAAATAGTTTAGCTTATGCTTACAAATAAGTTCTCCTCATCATGAGCTTTCAATTGATACCGACTTTGTTTGGTTTGGGTGGGTATGAAGCAATTTACGGAATTTGGCTCTTTCCAATTAAATAAAATTAATTAAATTCAGCGAAAACTAGCAATTACTTGGAGGGGATTTGAACCCTTGCCCCTTTTTTGTTGAAAAGCTCGCGGACCACTAGGCCAAAATTCAAATCTTTTTTGAACGGGGACCCCAAAATCGAATCGCTGTGTAAAAAAGAAGTTACACTGAACTAGTTCGGTACACCTCGATTGGGCGCGCACGTTTGGGCGCGGCACGATTGGGCGCCGACAAGATTTTCGTTAAAACTTTGTTCAAAGTCAACCAAACCAAACATTCTTGGTATCATTCGAAAGCCTGTAATAAGTAGAAGCTTACAAAGGCAAAAGCTGAGCGATTCGACTTAAACAAAGAAAGTTATGACACCACAACTAAAAGTTGGCACGAAAAATGGAAATTTTTAAACGTTTTAAGCTATAACTTTTTTTTGAAAAGAGAAATCGGTTAGCTTAAGCTTGATCAAAGGTTCAGCATACTAAGAGCTTTCGTATGATACCAAGAATTTTTGGTTTGGTTAACTTTGAACAAAGTTATAACGAAAAACTTTTCGGCGCCCAATCGTGCGCGCCCAATCGTGGTGCTCCGAACTAGTTGGGCGGGAGCGGGACGTTTGGGCCCCGCCATTTGGGCCCCGACGGTGGGCCCCAAACCTTTGAAGTGCCATAACTCTTCATGGAACCAACCAAACTAAATAAATTAGGTACCAATCGAAAGCTTTTGTTGGGTAGATTTTGTATTCCAATCAACAAGTGATTAGATCCCTTTCAAAAAAGTTATAATCGAAAATTAGAACAAAAACTTAGGTTTTCGCTCTTTTTAAAACCATAACTTTTTAAAGGTTTATATGATCGTTTAGTCCCTGCTAGATAATAGCTTCTAAACATATAGAGCTTTCGATTGGTACCTAATTATTTAGTTTGGTTGGTTCCATGAAGAGTTATGGCACTTCAAAGGTTTGGGGCCCAAACGCGGGGCCCAAACGTCGGGGCCCAAACGTCCCCGACTCGTTGGGCGCACATCGAATTTGGGCGATTTTTTTTAAACGTGCAGATCTTCTTGTTGCACAAAGCCTGCCAATTAAATTGTCTATCCATAAGCTTTAAGCTCAAAGCACGAAATTTTAAAGATTTTTAGCAAACAAGTTGATAAATAAATTTTTTTCCTAAAAATGAGCGAAAATCGATATAAGTCGTGGCACTATTAATTGCATGCACTCAAGGTGTATTAACTTTATCTTTTTGACTTTATTCCCGTTTTTATAGATTTTTCTATGATGTGACCGGGGAGCGTGCCAGAGAATTACTTTTTCTTTATGGCGGAAAAGGGGTAATAAATTTTTGTTAAATTCAAATTCGTTTTAAGGAATACTTAGTGCGACCAAGCGAATCGAATCCCGAGGATTACACGATCTCCATTCATCAAGGGAGCCGCGTTACTCACGTAAAAATACCTTTCGACAAGGCATTGAATGTCTACCGGTTCCCCAATCGGCAAGAATTCCGATCACTTGAAGCAATTGGCACAGCTTTGAGCAATAGGCCCAACATTTTGACTGATTGTGAGGTTTTCACCAGTCTAAGCTCGCCTGTCAAAATGCCGTTTTGTGAGACGGTGGTCAATATTGGAAGAGATCGTAAGTGTATGATAGCTTTTAATTAGTTAATAATTGCAAAATTAGGCTTCTTTCACATTTCAACGAGTGGGCAGGAGGCGGAGACTTTGCTGCGACAGAAACCCGACGGGACGTATTTGTTGCGGGAAAGTACAAGCTGCGAGGGCGAATTTGCAGTCAGTGTGAAGGGCAAAAATGCAGTCATTCACGTGCGAATTCACCGCATGGTGTACAAAATTTGCTGCCAATTCCTTTCAAATTACTGCACTTTCAGAATGGCCGTTTTGGCATAGTTCCGAAGGACAGCTTCAGAGGGTTGGCCGATTTGTTGGACAATTACGTACGGATGCCCATGGTTCAGGTTTGGACGTTTCCTTAACACTGCCACCGGCCCCCTTTTGCAGAACGACGGAGGGGTCGTGAAGCTGGTCGCGGCCTTCTCCACAACCCGGTTCACGGCCGCGACGATTGACGATCGCATAGACTGTTTGCTGCGATCCCAGCGGAAACCTGGCATAAAGGATGGATTTGTGGACGAATTTGAGGTATTTCATCCGTAAAATGTCGAGAGGCTTTAACAAAATTCGATAGCAAAACATTCATCCCGAATTGAGGAGTTTTATAAAATGCAAAGGTTTTATTATCTTTCCGCTTTTTGCCAGGGTTTACATCGTGAAGAGGACGCACAAATGTTCATCAGCTGCAAAGAGGGGCGAAGAACGGACAACGTCCGGAAGAACAGATACAGAAATGTGGTGCCGTTTGATCACACGCGAATAAAGCTGAAGTCACTTGCTGAGAATGATTACATCAATGCAAATTACATAAAGGTAAAGTCTGTCTTAAACTTTGGATTAAAAAATAAATAAATGCATTTTTAGGTTCCATTGGATGTGAAAAGATATCCGGAGTTTGGCCAGTTCCAAAGAGATTACATATCAACGCAGGGATGTCTCGAAGAAACAGTCAGTGCATGTTTGGACAACCCATTAAGTCCGGACACTGGGGGCTTCGGGTTTATTGAGAAAATTGCTCCAACATTAGACATCTGAAAGATTAATTTTCTAAACATTTTCAGGTCAACGATTTTTGGTGCGTGGATTCTGTCTGTTTGAACTTCAAATAAATACTCTTTTATAGGCAAATGGTATGGCAAGAAGAAAGTCGGCTCATTGTTATGGTGACAAAAGAAGTCGAAAGAGGAAGGGTAACAAACAATTCATTTTGCACTGCTTTTTTTGTTTATCATCATTGCCAGTTTTGTTTTTAGGTAAAATGTTTTCGATATTGGCCCGACTTTGAAGAGCAAAAAGTTTACGGGACAAAGCGTTTGTCTGTCAAAAGTTTACAGGTAAAATCCCGATCTTTTATTAAAGTTACGATTCGGTTTATTATCTATTTAAAAAGTTTTGTTCGGAGCTTATTACTATATTTTATAATCAAGAGGGGGGCATAAGTGAACAAAGATTTTTTTTTCCTTTTCACTGATTTTTCCCTTGTCTATAATAGAAACACATTAAGGAACAAACGACCGGAGATTATGTCCACCGTTTATTTTCGTTGTGTGCTGCCGAAAATGGTTGGTATTTATCATCTTTCGCCGATA
>MEIZ01000032.1:574825-586215 GCA_001723225.1 Globodera ellingtonae | reverse complement strand
GGGGCAGTGGGTTAAAACAGAGTTAAAATAAAATATTTTTAAAAACTTATTTATTGATCAAAATAGTTTGTTGTTTCAAATTTATTCATTGACGAAAAGCCAACAAACCGTGTTTATTAATTTAGATATTTTTTTATCCTTTGAACAAAACTCATTTTGCATCGGCCATTTCTTTCTCTTCAATTCTTAACAATGTCCCATCGCTTCGGGGGACATCCAACGGCGGCTCCTCCCTTTTGTGTCACCGCTTCTGTTGACGATGAGACCACCGACCCGGACCCGCTGGTGGCTGAAGAAGCTTCGGCACCGCCTCCACAGTGCCCGGACGAGCGCAAGCCAAGTCTTATCATATTCAGAGGGGAGGGCGGCATAACGGCAGCGGAAGGGGAGGACGAGCCGACGCCGGAGGGGGCGTGCCATAGTGAGAGGGGGGGGGGATGCCTTAGGGCTAGGGCACTTACAATTAATGGAAAAGAATTTTGAGATTGCGTCCGATTCTTGGGAAGTCTCGAGACCCCCACAGTATCTCTTTTTAGTTTTTAAGGCTGTTTGCAAATATTTTAAGACTGGAAAGGATTGTCCGTTGCCGTTCCTCTAATCCCCCGCAGGGTATTATCCCCCTCACAGGCTTTGCCCGGCGGCACTTTTGTTAGACAAAATGCAAATTAATTGCCTAAGTGCCCGAAGGCTTGTCCCTATCCCTATTAATCGCCCTTATARGCACCGAAACCCTTTTGCATTTGGCCTTTAAGAATGAGTCAGAGTCTCGAAAGTTTTWWAATATTTTACTGAATTTTGTGATCGAGATTAATTGTGTTCAATAACGACAACATTTTGCTGCCGGATTTACCTCTCTGATTGTTGCAGGAAAGTCCACCGACTCTGACTGCATTGAGCTGGGCCCTTTCCAATCGATGATCGGCAGCGGCTCCTTCTCGGGCCATCTGATCAGTTCGCCCTATGAGCTGTCCCAGTACCCAATTGAGATCCAGGAGACGAAAAGCGCCCTCCAGCGTCAAATCTCCAACAGGTGCAAGCCAAAATGAAATTAAGGCGAGATTGACTTTTTTTTGAACTGACGTGCGTGCGTGTGCCATTTTCCAAAATGCTTAACCCAAAATGCCAATAACTCTTTCTCTCTCTTAACCCCGAACCCATTAACCCCTAAACAGACTTGCTGAAGTGAATTCCATGTCCTCCGCTACGCTCTCTCGGCAGGAACCGCAAAACGATCGCCCAAACTCTTCGATGGACCAGACCACGTCGTCGTCGCTGCCCACCGGACATCATCAGCAACACAACCCGACGGGTCGTCGATGGTCACTGCAACCGCCGCCTACACATCAGCAATCGCCGCAGCACCAACAGTGGGTTATGTGCAGTGTATTAGTTCAAAATGGTCCGATCCTAATCATCATTTTGAATGACCAATTCATTCCGATGGTTATTTCAATAAATTGGACTATTAAAATCTGATGGTTGAACTAACGCTTAGTGATTAAGGCGACTAGGGGAGGGGGGGGGGATGCATTCACTTTAATGCATACCAGATCGGCCTGCTGATTCGTTGTAAAAGGATCTGATCACAAAAACTTGCACTTTTTTTGCTGTGATGTGCCGCCAATCGCCCTTTTAAACGGGCCGGGCCGTTACCGTCTCGTACTCTTTTCTACCGTAACAATTCTTTCTCATTTTACTTTACGCCGTTCACCCTCCAGCAGCACAATTCAGCCCCCGTCATTCCTTTCTTTCCAATCCTTCTCCGTCTTATGCTATGCTACACATTTATATTAACAAATTGTTTTATTAGCCTCCCCACTCAAAAGTTAATCTTTATGCGATAATGGCCGTGGGGGGGGGGTGGTGACTTTCCATCACTTTCCGACAGACACTTTCTTCACCCCTTTTTGTTGAGCAACAAAACATTCATTGTATTCGGTTTGGAAACAAATTGTCTTTCCAGATCATTTGATCACTTTAGCTTACGAATTAGCTTAATTTCCAAAGATCAGATCACTCACTCATCGCCCAAAATACACATTTCTTTTTTTTTTAAATTGGAAAAGAAAGTAAAAAGGACAGTCACACCATTTTCACCGGAGCGAAGGAATTATTTCGAAACTTAGATCATAATTAAATAATTAAAAATATTCCCCAAAAAGTGTTAATGACCCGTCGGGTTAAAAATAAAAAGAAGTCTTGGATTGTCTAACCGATTTCGTCTTTTCTTTTCAGATTCAGACTGGAGTCCATTCGCGAGAGGAAGGCATTTGAAGCCGCCGCAGCAGCCACTCCCGGCACAATGTCACCAGTGCCGGCCAATTCTCCGGCAACCCCGACCACACTGAACGGCGGCACTGCGCAACCGATGCCAATGTCACCGATAGCAAGCAGCCCCCGAGGCGAACAGGCAGGAGGCCATTTACAAAAACTCTTAAATGATCAGGAATGAAGGACCAGCTCCAATCTAATTTATCTTTTTTTTCTAAAACAAGGACTGACTGATCAGACCATTTAAAATCTTTATTAGCTAATCCACATAAGCAAAGGTCGCGTGAATGATTTGTGTTGAAGGCTAACATTGTGAATTTCCCGATGGAATTTTTGACATTGCCTAATATTCTCGATCGTTCAGTTGCACGACGACATCGACCGCGTGCTGTGCTCTGCTCAGCACGTCGAAATGCGCACCTTTCGCGACGCAATTGACGTGAACTACCAGCGAATGGTGAGTTTTGTTCATTTTTTTGATCTGATCAGATTTGGGGATTTGCCTTTAGGGGTTGAATGGTGAAGAGTTGTCCGGCGTGCCGTTGGAGGATTTGCGCACTGCCGCCAGGTAAAACCTCCCCGATTTCAAAAATCCTAAAATTCGCGCTTTTCGAGCAGTTCCTAAACCTTTTTGAACCAAAAGCACAAAATGTTTAAAATGCCTTTAGGTCCCTTGTGGAGGCCCTTCGCCTTCGCAGTGAATACATGGAACGAATCGCGGGGTACTTCCCCAGCACCACGCGCAATTTTCTCACCGGTTAACTATTCAAATAAAGTTTTTAAAAAATATTATATTTTTGTTTACAGGCAAATATCCGTGCGAATTGCCCAAACTGAGACAGAAAAACTCGGAGGCTTGTGAGTGATTGAATAAAACGGGACTCTCCAAAATTCACTAACAAAAGTTTCGGTTCCAAAAATGCAAATCTTGCTTTATGTATGAGAAATTAAAATGTTCGAGGAGATTCTCGGACAGATTCTTCGATCGGACAATTTGTCTGATCGAAATGACTAACCAGCTAACGTTGATCCACCCATCCCGCTTCACTGCTCACCTCTCTGATCGTCGATGGCCTAATGTCACTTCACTTGGCAGATAAACTCTGTAGGTTCCCGCCCGATTCTGTTCACCAGTTTGATGGCCTGGCTAATTTTTATTTCTGATCACTGATCGATCTGTTTTCTGATCGCATAAATGTCATTTGTTGGCCCAATCTGTGGATCAGATCAGATCGGCACGTTTGATCATTTGAAAGAGGCTGCCGGGCCATTTATGATCTATCTCTACTTTTTGCCAATTTTTGCACCACCTTCTGTTCTTCTTCTTTCCTCTCCATTTTGTGCCTTTCCACAAACTCTCGTCACTCGCACCCGACCCTAAAAGATCCATCCACCAGAAACATCGAATGTGGCATTAGTGTTACACAGAAGCCATTTCAGATTGCCAAAATCTATTCAAAATTCGGAATCAGGAACAATTTTGCGGATTTCAGTTTCTAAAATTTGATGGCATTTTGAACTGGCCTGTGGCTCTAATGCCGTTGCTTTTGCTTCACGTTTCAAATTGTCTCCCCAATTCAGCTGCCACAATGTCATACAATCCGCCGGAGCCGCCGTTGGATCATTGGGGCCTTGACGATCCGTTGCCCGTTTTTGAGCGAAAGTTTGTGCTTCGTCGACGAAACGGCATTGTAAAACAAATTTTAATTACAAAATTTTGATAAGTTTTTAAAATTCAGATTGTTATGATGGAGAATGAGACGGACGACCGAGTTGTCGAAGAATTGAAGCACTTTTTCATCACACGGGACAAATTTTTAAAGTTGGCACTTTGTGGGTGGGACAATTAATGTAAAAAAACCCCTCAAGGGACTACACGTGGCTGAATCGCATTTGTAATGAAGGCCCATTGAAGACGTTTTGCTATCGGCGCCTCACCTTTCTGCAGACACATTTCTCACTTCACGTGCTGTTGAATGATCAGGTCGAACAAGTTTTAGGATTTGCATTTCAATTTTCGATTTATTTAAAATTGGCATTATTTGCTGAACTTTTTTTTGTTTATTTTGTCATAAATTTTCCATTTAGTTGGAAAATGCCGAGCAGCGAAGTGTGCCGCACCGAGACTTCTACAACATTCGCAAGGTGGACACGCACATTCACGGTAAGTAAATTCTTTACAATTTTTATGCCAATATTTTTCATTTTTAGCCGCCAGCTCGATGAACCACAAGTTGGTCGCTTCTTCCCCATCCCGCCCATTCATTCCCCCAAATTTTTCATGTTTTTATAGGCATTTGTTACGTTTCATCAAAAAGAAAATGCGCACCGATGCGGATGAGGTCGTTCAGGAAAAGGTAATAATGCCAAGCTTAAATCGATTTTTAGCCTTTTTTAAGAAAGGCATTTGTGCCAAAAAAAAAGAATAAAAAATACTTTTTGGTCTCTGTTTAATTGACAATTAATTATTTTTGTCCCGACAGAACGGGAAGAAAGTCACAATGTCGCAGCTGTTCCAACAAATGGACATCCGCCCGTACGATCTCTCCGTGGACATGTTGGACGTGCACGCGGACAGACACACGTAAAAAAACAAACTCAAAAAACTTTAATTTAATTTTAATTGTAAAAATATTTAATTTTATATTGTAAAATATTTGACTTTTTTTGAAAAATACCTCAAATTTAAATTTAATTGTTTAAAATAAATTTGAATTGAATTTTGAGTTCAGATTCCATCGTTTCGACAAATTCAACACAAAATATAACCCGCGTAAGTTTTTTTTTTTGCCCAAAAATTTTGTCATCTTTTTCATTTTAAAAAGTTGGCCAAAACGAACTGCGCGAAATTTTCATCAAAACGGACAATTACGTGAACGGCAAATATTTCGCGCAAGTGCTGAAGGAAGTGCTCAGCGATTTGGAAGACAACAAATATCAGCAAATGGTGAGTTATGTTGGGATGTAAAATTTATAAAATGAGGAAAAGTTACGGACAACGATTAAACAATTTGATCACTTCGAACGATATTTTGAATATCAACTGATTTAGGCGTTAAAAGAATTAGACTTTATTCTGCCGTAATGATTTTAACCAATTTCCGCAAAATTTCAGGAGCCGCGACTGTCCATCTACGGCAGGGCCAAGGATGAGTGGGACAAATTGGCCCGATGGGCCATCGGACACGACGTAAGGAGGAAGCTTTTAATTTTAATCGGAAAGATTAAAGAATGTCAATAATCTCATATTTGAAAAAAATTAACGACTTATTTTAAGGAAAATTAATTAAAAAGAAATGACTCAAAAGTTGAATAATTATTTTACATTATATTTTAATAAAGAAAATTTGTCAGGTTTGGTCACCCAATGCCCGGTGGATGATCCAAGTGCCACGGCTGTACGACATTTACCATGCCAATGTGAGAGACACTCCGCTATGTTTTTCTTCTCCTATTTTTTAAAATTTCAGAAAATTTTGCCCAATTTCGACGCTTTTCTCGACAACGTGTTCACACCACTTTTTGAAGTATCAAAAGGGTTCAATAACATAAAATCCAAAACTGGACATTTTCAGGTCACAAATGACCCCAACTCGCACCCGGAACTCCACCGGTTTCTGCTGGTTGGTCCCATAAAATTCCCCTCCCCCGAAACTTGGCTTTTCAGCACGTCTCCGGCATCGATTCGGTGGATGATGAATCGAAGCCCGAAAATGTGCCATTCACGAAAGACTCGCCCGAGCCCGTCGAATACAACAATGATCAGGTCCAAAATCATATTTTGTGAAATAATTTGTTTTATTTGTTTTGAATATTATTAATAAAATTGATTTTTTCCTTGTACAGAACCCGTCATACGCTTACTACCTCTACTACATGTGAGTTGATTGCCCAAATTAATGGCCTTCTCCTAACCCTAAGAGTCTGAAACTTGAGAATTTTGAGAAAATGACCAAAAAAATTGCCTTTTCATAACTTTTTTGCCCCGAAGGTACGCCAATTTGACGGCATTGAACGCGTTCCGTCGACTCCGTGGGCTGAACACCTTCGCGCTGAGGCCGCACTGCGGCGAAGCGGGCGCCGTCAACCATTTGAGCGTGGCGTAAGAAATTTTGTTCTTTTTGCTTTTTTGGCTGCCGGTTTAAAAGTCAAATGTAAAGGTCGGCTTTTTTTTTCGTTAGAATTTTTTGAGAAAAAGTTTGAGGGTCCAGCGGTGCCGTCGGGCACTTAACGGAGACATTTTGAAATTTTAACGTTTTTTTTATAAAATCCAACAATCTTGAAATTTAACCTCTTTTTAGAAATTCAATGAATAAATGTTAACTATCTAACGATGTGACAAATCGGAAGCGTTTTCATTCCCTTAAAATCGAAATCAATTCTTTCTTCTCATTACAGGTATTTGACCTCGGAAAGCATTGCCCACGGCCTTTTGTTGCGCAAGGTGCCCGTGCTGCAGTACCTCTTCTACTTAGGACAAATTGGCATCGTACGTAACCGCCATAAATTAAATTAAAAACTTTATTGTGCTAGTTTCGAATATGCTTAATTAACCACCGGACAGATAGAGTTCCGACACACAAAATTTGATTGAATTAAATTGTTTTCATGAAAAATGTTTTGCATTCTAAAACATTAAACTATTTATTGCCATTTAAAAGCCAAACCCATTCAGGCAATGTCTCCACTGTCCAACAACCACCTGTTCCTGCCCTATCAACGGAATCCGATGCCCGAGTTCCTGATGAAGGGACTAAACATCAGTTTGTCTACAGATGATCCACTTCAGTTTCACATCACAAAAGTAATTAAAATGCATTTTATTTTTTTACAATAAATAAAATAAAATAATTCATTTCTTTGCCTTATTAAGGAAGCACTGATGGAGGAGTACAGCATTGCCCATCAATTGTGGAAGCTGAGTTCGTGTGACATGTGCGAGTTGGCCCGGAACAGTGTGCTCCAGTCGGGATTCGAGGTCCGTTTTTGAATTGGTTTTCCCGTTTAATTCAATTACTTTTTTTCATTATTTGTTCAGGAACGCGTTAAGCTGCACTGGTTGGGTCCGAACTACAAGGAGGAGGGCGTTCTCGGCAATGATGTGGCACGGTAAAGTTTGGGATTGGGCCAGAAACATTTTTGACATTAATTTTTCTTTTTGGTCGGACAACCCGGGGACATTTTTGCACGATACGGGCATTTGGAAAAGCATAATAATACAATACCCTCCAAATTTCAGCACCAATGTGCCCGACATTCGCGTTTCATTCCGGCACGAATCGTTGGTCAATGAGCTGTGCAACTTGTTCAAAGCGTTGATGCTTTAACTCGAACGGACTACGACGTTTTCGCCATCTCCCCACTTCTCATTTTTTACAGATTGATGATAGCTGTCGGGTGTATTTGGGATTTTTGTCCGATGTGTTACGTTTAATAAATATTCAAGATCAGATAAAAAAGGGTTGAGACTTTCGGGGTCGGGTTGCCTAATCCATCAAAAATTCTCGGATTAGGTTCAGTGGCCAGCTTATTTGAGTAAATGAGCCCAGCTTTGCTGAAAAGCGTTTGCTCGGTCTGAATGTTAAGACAAAAAATTGAGTCATATTTTCTATTTATGATTTATGGCACATTTAAAGAAATGCTTATTGAAGCAAAGTGACGGGCACTCTGTGCCCTTTCTCGTCGTCTGTCGCTGCATGGAAGCCGCAATTTCAAAGTGTTCGCAAATTAAAAAAAAACTTAAATTCAAAAAATTATGCAATAAACATTGATTAAATTTATATTACTAATTAAATATATTTATGTACCCCGTAAAGGCGTAGACGCCGACAGCCGAATACGCGGGCAATATCAAAATGTTAAAAGCGAACTTAAAAGCAAAAAATAAATATATTAGAGATCGGACTGATCGAGATCTCGATCGGTCCTCAAGTCTGATCACTAATTAATAATTATTATTTAACGGATTAACAAAGTACACTTGAGAGCAAAGTGAAATGAAAAACACGACGGATTGGCCCATTGAGCGGAAATTCTGGGGGAAAAGCTCGCCGCACAAGTAAAATGGAATTGTGCCCAGCGAAATGCTGAACAAATCAATTAGTATTTTATCGAAAAAAATAAAATTAAATTCACCCAAAGGAACAAAAGTAGACCAAGTTGGACACCTGCGCAAATTTATTTTTCAACTTTTTGTCCATTCCATCCCAATAATAATCATTTGGTCTGCACAAAGCGTTGTGGAAATTTGAGGACCCTCTCATGAAACTGGAGTTTGATATTTAAATAGGTAGGTCAGTTGTGTTGTTGTTCTTTGGACTCTGATTAAGATAGTGTTGGCGGGAGGGGGGGATGAAGATGAACATCACCAGCAGACATTGGACGTCCTGCTCTCTCTCTTTGTCCGTCCATTCATTCGACCACCAAATGCCCCCCCCATTTTCTGGGTCGGCGTTTTGCCCAACCTATTCAAGGAGGTAAATGCAAAATGACCTCTGCTGAATGCTCTCTGGCGATGAGGTCCTTTTCAAAATATAATAATTGTTTATATTAATTTAATTTTTAGCGTTAATTCTTTGAAATTAAACACGAAAATATCATCAATTGTCTATAAAATTAATTATACTAATTTGGTAACTCGCCAACTTCGAACATTGTAAAGCATTTTCACGCCAACTTCAGCGAGTCCAGCGTTCATTACATCCATTACCGACGTCATCTCTTTCACCGCCGGCGCTTACTCGGACATTTTGGTGGTTCGCGCTTTTGCATAATGACAGCCGCATGCATGATGTTCACCTTCCTCTATCAGGTAATTAATTATGTACTAATTATATCAGGTAATTTGATTTATTATTTTAACTTATTTTTTACATTAATTATTCCAGTCACAATCTTATGGCATATTTTTTAATAAAAAAAAATGTCTAATTCAAATTATTTAAATTATTTTAAACAAATTTAAATTTAATTTTTGAAGTGCTTGTTTGCCCTGCTGCTTGTCGGCGCGTGATCCGCACGAATTTGTGTAGGACGAAAGTGTGTCCAGCAAAACGGAACTGAACAACAGCAACAAAACGCATTGTGACGAGCTCAGCAGAAAAAGGTTTTCGGCAAAAAACAATTAAAAAACTTTTACCAAACTTTTTATTTAAATGAATTTAAATATGATTTTTAATCAGACCTAAACAATCGCCATCGCCAGACCATGGCTTCTCCGAGGGATTTTCCTGCACCTCCACAGGAATTTCGAGCAGTACATCTGCAGTCAGCGTGTCCGAGTGCGATTTGGAAATGAGACGTGGGCCGATGGGCAAATTCTTCAGGTGAAAAAGACAAATTGAATTTGTTTTTTAATCAAAAGCCTTTAATTTTGATTTAATTCTTAAATAAAAATTATTAATTGTAAATTAATTTGCAGGAATTTTTATGTCGACTTTCTGTTGGATTGGCGTACAAAAATAGCAATTGGCATTGTGTTCTTGGCCTATTTATGCATTTCCGTGTGGGGCATTGTCTCCATGAAGCAGGGATTGGACTACGAAAAGCTTTTGCTAAGAAGGGAACTCTGGTGAGAACGATCGGAGTGGAAATTGAGCTTTTCCATGGGAGAGATCAGGTAAAAATGCGTTTATTTTTGAATGGAGACTAGAGATTGACCAAATATTCTTTTCATCTGAATGATTTGATCTTTTTCTGTTATCTAATGCTTTTAATTACCGCAAAATGATCTGATTCCGATCCACATTTCGAAAATCAAAATTTTGATACAGCCCTGACGGCAAAGCTTGCCAATCAGGGATGGGCGGAAATTTATTTTAAAAATATGGAACGATTAACGGGGAAAAGCCAAAAAACACGGGAAACGGGAAAATTTTCAAGTGCTTTAAAACAATTTTTATTTTTAAAATAATTTATTTAAATAAATATTTTTGAAATATTAACAGTATTATTTAAAAAATTTGAAGGTTGCATTTATTGCTTCAGCGGCCTTCTTAAACCTATTTTAAGCTTTTAGTGAGGGGGGGCTGTCTCTTATACACATCTAGATGTGTATAAGAGACAGGTGTATCTGTGGCCGAGTTTCGCTCAGTCCATCGCCTAGCAAATCGAGAACAACTCCACCCGTCGCTGTTCGTCTTTTCAGCACGACGGAGAACGATTTAATAGCCAGTGTTTGGGTCAGCTTTACCAAATGGCGGAATTCGTTTAGCTCTATTCAAATTTTACCATAAAGGTAATTGGCATTTTTTTTGTGCTTTTTGCAATAACCAAAAATGATAGAGTGCGCAACTCCGTGCTGCAGCAGAACCCTCAGAAAGATGCCACTCATTTTGTCGGATCGACGTGCTTTGGATCGCTTGTTGCAGCATCGCTGCCGCTGCCCAAAGTTGTTCTACACTTGCCACATGACCTGTTTGTGCCCCCAATCAACGAGCACGCTTCGTGAGAATTTGTTTTATTTCAAGCTGGCGGTTTGGGCAAACCAATTCTTGTTGAACTCTCCGAATTTTTGCTTTGAGATTAGTCTGATCCTTAGTATTTTTTGCCATTGATGAATTCAAATTTGGTTATCAAATTTACTGATTCCACCCAAGCCAAAACCCCTATTGGAGGGTCCTGGCACTTTGATCATGCGACCCCAAGCCAAAAACTAGAGATCGGACGGTACGGGAAAGTACCGACGCTTTTTCGGTACTTTTCGGTACTCGGCATCGGTACTTTCCGAAAAGTACCGACCGAACCTTTTCGGAGTACCGATGGTTTTCGGTACCGGTACTTTTTCGGTACTTTACCGAAAAGTACCGACCGAAAAAATCTGAGAACCGAAGGTACCGACCGAACAAAATTTGAGTACCGAAAAAAGTACCGAATGGAAAAATTGGTAATATATTTGAATTTTTCAACCGTTATTCAAAATATCACGTGGCTCAGTGGTTAAACTGTGAACCAAAAGACCTTATTGTCTGAGGTTCGAGTCCTCGAGTCAAATTTCTTTTTATTATTTTTATTGAATGCCCTGCTGGTGAGTGATGTGGTTGCCTGGGGTTCAAACCCCCGACTGTGTAAATAGTTTTTTGTGTCTTTCAATTAACTTCATGGCAAAGAAAAACAATATT
>MEIZ01000032.1:562712-574764 GCA_001723225.1 Globodera ellingtonae | reverse complement strand
CAAATATGCTCCTTCTGAAAAAATTATTTAACAAAATGCAATTAAACCTAAAAATAACTCCTAAAAACATGTGGGAAATTCTCGGATTCGGGGCTTAAGCCTTCTTGCCACAGAGCAGGAACAGGTCAAAATGCTGATTTTTTTGAACCACAATTTCTTAAGAAAGCCAAGATTTCCAAAATAAACGACGATTTTTTGTTGAAAAGTTAATATAAAAAATTTTGGTACCGAAAACCGAAAAAGTACCGACCAATTTTTTTCGGTACTTTTCGGTACCGGTACTTTTTCGGTACTTTACCGAAAAGTACCGACCGAACCTTTTTGGACTTTTTCGGTACTTTTCGGTACCGGTACTTTTTCGGTACTTTACCGAAAAGTACCGACCGACCCTTCTGGCCGGTCTCTACCAAAAACTATTGGAGGGGTCGGGTTCTTTGATCTCCCTGACACCAAGCCCAAATTGAGGTTTCAAACGGGAGTGACACCCTTTTGATTTTGCCGAAATTGGTTTTTTTTTAACCAGAGTTTTGGATTAATCGCCCAACCTCAGCCTAAACCCTTTTAATCCCGTCGCCACAGTCTTATCGCCTTTCCTCAATTTTAAATTTTTAGTGCCCACCCAAACGATTTTTCCGTCTTCCGGACTCCCATAATTTAGCAGTGCTTTTTCTCAGATTATAAAATTTCAGCTTTAAATTTCTGGGAGTATACTTAAATTTGCAATCTTTAATTGATAATGAAGAAGAATCAATCTCAACCCCCAAATTGCCGATAGCAACGGTATTGACAATGATAGGTTTTTGCATTTTCGATACAATGTCCGAATAATCAATCGTTTGTTAACATCTTTACATTATTTAGCAATTTGAGAGAGAGCGAGAGGGTCTTCCCCCCGGGGGATGGGGGAGAAACCATTCAGACCCCCCCCCCTCCAGCGATTCGTAATCAATTCTGCGCGATTCCTCCACTTCTATTGTGAAGTGCATTGTTGCTTCCTCTTTTTTAAGCCACTTACAAATTAGTGTACTTTTTACCGCAAATTCAACATTAAAATAGTTATTTTCAAAAGGCTCCGGCGGAGCTTTTTGGGTTGTCGAAAGGCGTTCCGATTGGAAAATGGTGGCCTAAGCCTTGCGAGAAGTCCGGACATTAACAAATTACGTAAATTGTCTGAAGACTGGCAAAAAAATATTTTTTTCGCCCTTCAGCGAGGATTAGCCGATTATTCCTCGCTTAGGGAAGAGCATCCCCCCTCCATTAGGGAGAAAGGGGGGGGGGTCTGAGTTGCGCGACCCGACCTTTGTGGCCAAGCTGAAGTTTGGCCGAATGAATGCTCTTGCGATTTCTTTAAATGAATTATTCAAATCCGTTTTTTGAAAAAGTTGTTCCGTTGGAATTCCGCTCACACCCTCCCCCCCTGCAAGCTGAAATTTGGCCTAATGAATGCTCTCGCGATTTGCTTTAAATTAATTTATTCAAATCCGTTTTTTGAAAAAGTTGTCCCGTTGGAATTCCGCTTGCACCCCTTCCCCTGCCGGTTACCTCCCACCTCTCCACAAAATGCGTCGTCTTCGCGCGTCTTCCATCCCCCCCCCCCACGGCGACATAATTTTTAGAATAAAAGTTGAATTTAAGGTTTGCATAATGTCTTTGTCCCACCCAACTTCGTCTCACCCAACTTCTCCGCCCAGAAAAGTGGCAAAGAAGGATGAAGCTGGGCTTGACACCCGTATGACTGAGCAGCAGGAAGAATATGCAACGGCCACGACGCTTCCACCAGTGATGCCGGCCCGCGATGATGTGTTCTCGAGCATTGTATGTATCAATTTTTGTCTTTTAGAAATTAATGAGCGACGAGTTCTCAAGCCTGTCGTTTGGCGAGTTGTGCAATGCCGCAAGGTAAATTTGAGCAGCTCCAAATTTGAACTAAAGCAATTTTAAATTGCCTTTAGAGCGCTTGTGCGCACTCTTCAACTTAGGATAGTGCAAGCTGGTGCCATTATACGACATCGCCACAACGTCCCCCCCCCCCCTCTGCGGCGACATAATTTTTGCTATAAAAGTTGAATTTAGTTTTGCATAATGTCTTTGTCCCACCCAACTTCGTCTCACCCAACTTCCCCACCCCGAAAAATGGCAAAGAAGGATGCCGCTGGCCTTAACACCCGTATGGCTGAGCAGGAGAAATATGCAACGGCCACGACGCTTCAACCAGTGATGCCGACTCGTGATGATGTGTTCTCGAGCATTGTAAGTTATCAATTTTTGTCTGCCATTAAATTAAGGATTTTTCTTTTAGGAGTTAGTCAGCGACGAGTTGTCGAGCTTATCCTTTGGTGATTTGTGTGCGGCCGCCAGGTAAAGCTCTCAAATAGTTTAACCGAAACAAAATTTTTAAATTTCCTTTAGGACACTTGTTCGCGCTGTTCACCTGAGAAAGCAATACATGGACCGAATCGGAGGATCATTGGGCATGAAAACGGATTTTAAAAAGCATCTTCTGCTTAAAGGCAATGTAGGTTTTTTAAACTTTTTGGGGTTTGCATCAATTTTGTGTTAAATTACAAATTAGCCCAAAGATAGTGCAAGCTGGTGCCATTGTACGACACAGCCATCCCCCGGCAGGTCGGCCGGGACAAATTTTTCTACTTAAAAAGTTTTCTGAGTTAAATAAAATGTCATCTCCTTAAGGGATTATGCATCACTGAACCGCATTTGCAACAACGGGCTCTTGAAGACGTTCTGCTCAGATAAAAGCTAAAATTGTGAAATCTTTGTCCCATATACTCCCTCCCGATGCGTTTATAATATTGTGCACAAAGAAGGCCGAAAGCGCGTACGCATCCAAACTCCCCTCCCCCACCCCGTGGCTGGCTCAGTGGTTTTGCGCAAATGATCAGTAGGTAACTTGGAGAATTTTCGTAAATTTCCCACAAAATCGAAAAATTAAGGAAAATAAAAGTGCCTGAAATAATGAATTTTTTCAAAAATTTTAGGAAAAATGCCTAAAATTTTTATTTTTTCAAGAGGATTTTATGGACTAAAAAGTCGCTCTAATTCTAAAATTTTTGTAAATGAATGCTATGAACGGGAACGGCAAAAAGACTAAAATAAAATTTCCGGGAACGGGGGTTTCAAAAAGTACTGGACGGGAGTCTTTACCGGTCTCTAGGTTGCATGGAATATGAACAAATTATTTTGTAGGACAAGTGTTCCCCTGCTAGTTGTAGGGGAGTTTTTCGAAGGAAATTTCCCCCTAAATGGATTGTCATTGTCTTTTTTGAGTTTGTTATTATAACTTAATGAAGACCGGCGGGAACGGGATTCCCGTCCCCGTCTTTTTTGCCGGGCGAGATTTTAACGGGAACGGGAAAGACATGATTTCCGTCCTTTTTGAAAACCCCGTACCCGTTCTCAATAGGTTTAAGTTTGGTGTCGGGGAGATCAAAGTGCCAGACCCTCCAATAGATTTTTGCTTGGGGTCGCATGATCAAAGTGCCAGGACCCTCCAATAGGGGTTTTGGTTTGGGTACGCCATTTGTAATGGAATCAGTAAATTCGATAACCAAATTTGTCTTCATCAATGGCAAAAAATACTAATGATCAGGCTAATCTAAAAGCAAAAATTCGGAGAGTTTATCAAAAATCGATTTGCCAAAACTGCCAGCTTGAAATAAAACAAAATTGCTCACGAGTCGTACACCTAATCAGTTCCGCCGGATCCAATAGACCATATCCCTTCGACTGTCGGATTGATGTTACCGACTTGAAAAAAAAATTGTTGCCCGAATCTTGAGAAACTCCTATTTTTCACGACAATATCCTCCTTTACATTTTTGATTGAACACTAATAAATTTTGGAAAATTTCGAGTTACGGACGGAGTTTTTGGCTGTTATGAATTACGGATTTTTTTTGGCTGTTACGAGCATTTTGCCCAATATTCCTCTTTGTTTAAAGATACGCGCCTCGTATCAAATAAATCTGAACCGTCATGAAAATTTACAATTCAATTCTATCGGATATTCATACAATGCGAAATCGCGAGTTCCTTTGTTAAAATCCAAACATTTTCAACACGCAGACCGGATGGCTATTTTCAAGTACACTCTTGAAAGAATTCTATTTTTTTCTAAAACTATAATTTTTCGACATATTATCAAGGGCTTAGTCAGAGCTTTTTTTTCAGGGGGTTGGGTGCTAATTTGAAAAAAAGTCAATCTTTACGGGTGCTTTTTAGGATTTTATTGCATTTTTCTTAAGCAATTTTCCACAAAAAAGTTCAATTTCAGTAAATTTTTTAGAATTCTTAAAATTTTTGTTGAATAAATTTCGAAAATTTTGCCGATTTTCAAATTTTTCACAAATGCAAGTTTTTTGAGGGAAATTTTGCATAAATTCTTGTTTTTTGCGCATTCATAGTGATTAATTTTTGATACGTGTCGCTAAATTTTAAAACAAAAATAATTTGTTCAATGTGGTGATAAAGTCAAAAGATGGGTTTAAGTGTCAGAATTATATAGTACGTAGTAAAGTATCGCGCATCAGCCGGATTCTTTGCCAGTTTCATCCTCAACAGCAGCAATCAAAGCCTAAATGAACATATTCCAATCATTAATTAATGTAAAACATGCTACCCAAAGCAATAATAATTAGGCCGAGATTTTTAGGGTTTAACCTATTTTTTCGAACAGGCTTTTTTGACGAGAGAAGCCCAGAAATAGCATTTCAAAAAATTTTAGAATTAGAGCGAACAAAATTTTAATGCAATATTTTAGGCATTTTTCCGAAAATTTCTTAAGAAAAATGAAACGAAAAATATGCCCAGTCAGTTTTAGCATCTTTTTTAGTCCCTATTTTGCCACTTTTTGGGGTTTTTAGTCCCTATTTTGGGACTTTTAAGTCTCTATTATTTTCACGTTTTTTAGTCCCTAAAAATCTCGGCCCTAATAAATAACTTATAGAGGAAACGTTTTATGAAAAAGTCCGTATGTAATGGCTGCTGCTGCCCTCTCCTGACTTTACTTTCCCCCACCTGTTGTTGTTGTTGCTGCTGTTTCTGTTCCGTTTCCGCCTCCTCCTCGTCGTCGCCGTCCAATTGCAATCGCTGCGGCGTGCATGCGGGCGCCACTGTGCCGTCGTTGCGCACTCTGCTGCTGCCCACGGTTGTGCAGGCGGCGGAGCCCATCGCCTGCGAAGGCACCAACGGATGACGCGTGCGGAACACTTGCGGTTGAGAGAAAACGCCTTAAGAAACACAGCGAAATTCAAACAGAAAAAGAAACATTTGTTGCTTTTGGTTTCGTTTTTGAATGGTGGAATAAATTAATAAACAAAATTAGAAATTCAATTAAGCTTTAACAAAACAGAGCTTTATGAGATAAATGTGTTACTTTGATTTTCGCGAAAAATCTTACCGGCCATTCTGCTCTTTTCAATTTTGCGCGTACACGGCGAGATCAGTTGGTCAGAGGGTGAGAAAACCTGGAAATCGGAATTTCTCCGACTTGAAAGCTTTGTGGTGAATAAAGCTGCTCCCCGCCCTCCATGCACCAACATAAAAAATTGTTTTCCCAAAGAAAGATTGAAAAGTTCCCGGGTACCTTCCTAAAACAAAAAAAGTTGCGAAAACACCCATTTTCTAATAAAAAAATTTTAATTGACAATTTTCTCGTGGGTGCGTATTGGAACCCTCGACATCCTTCACAAAAACTTAAAACTGGAACTAAAATAAGGGCATTTATATTAAGAACAACGACCACAACCCCCAAAATCTTTTGTAATACGGCTCTGCGCATACTGTAGTGAGTGGTGAGCGGCCAAACAAACAAAAATTTAAAACCTTGAATTCCATGCGCGACTTTCTAAGCTTGTTAATGGCCGGAGTAAAGCCAGCGGTGGCAATCTGAAGTGCAAAAAATTGAATCAAAGTGCTTTTGACTTTGGGGTAAAAATCGATTCCTATAAAGTTTTATGCAAATTCCTTTTTTGGCTATGGTTGACAACTAACAAATAAGGGTTAAGATGACCTTGGAAAAAGTGCAAAAAACGATAATTGTCCTTAAAAATATTTATTTGACCAATTCTTTCTCTGGAATAGCCTCTAACAATCCGCTGGTGTCCGATGAATCGTCCGTGTTTTGGGGTGATTTGAACATTTCCAACTCGTCATCCTAAAAATTTAACGATTGTTGAATTATTTAATTTGTTAAACATAAAAGCAGTCTAAAATAACCTTCACAGTCTCAACAATTTGTTCTTCAATCATATTTTGAGCATGCAGTTGTTTTTCGGCGTTTTCGCCCATTTTAAGAACAGAGAAAAGCAATGCGTAAATAAATAAAAATTCTAAAAGAAGGTTCAACTACAAACAAGAAATAATCGGTAGATCTTTGCTTATTGTCTGTCAGTTTTAGATAGAAAAAGCGAAACCAAAATTTAAATTTGTAAAAGACGCGCGCAAACATTACGCCAAACCAAATAAAAATTTGAATGCATGTCATCAGTTCTTGAGGTTATTTCGTCGACGGCGCGGCACGTTTTGCCTATGTGACTTTCTCCTAATGGCACATTTCGCCGATAAAGCTAAAAAGCAAGCCTATAAAAAACAAAATCTATACCAAGAATAACTTTGTTAATACATATTAACGTAAGAATAAAATGAAAGTAATTTATTGTCCAATTTGTTTCTGTTTTGATCCAACTCGGAATTCAGGGGCTTGTGAAAATGAAAATTGTTTTTTTTTCACCTGATATGTCTCGACCAAATTTGTTAAGTTTGAAAAAAGTTATTAAACAATTCGACACTCGGGTCGGGAGCGCAAATTGCGCGGCCTCCCTCCTCTGAACTCCGTTTTTTAGCACAATATGCGTACAGCCAGCCAACCGTTGTCTTTGATCAATTTGAAATATGACCAAATTAAGTATCGCGCACGAACGCGATCTGCTTGTTTTTGTCATGTTAATCGTGTTGGGCATGCGGATGGAAAGAAACATTTGCCCCTGACATATGCACCCACATACTGCTTGAAAATCATGATTTGTGCGTCCGTTAGCATCGGTCCGCCGCCGGAACGTGTCATGTCACATTATTCCGTTGCCTTACATTTTTTATCATTTAATCGAGGAACTGGGTCGGTGTCCGTTTGATAGATTATTGCACGCAATGAGAAAAGATTCTTCGACGACGACATAAAAATGCCCGCCCGTCTGTCGGCATTTTCCGGATTTTATTTTTTTCGCTTCATTTATCCCACAATTATTTGCTGTTAGCGATGTTAGTTCCGCGTTGGTCACTTTGCAAGACGGACGGACGGTCGGCGGTTTATTTATATGGGCGGCTGTCGCCGGTCGGTTGACATTCGCGCTGCCATTTATAAGAAATAGCTTAAAAAATAAAGTCGTCTGATCAAAATTTGGGGGATTAATTTGTTTTGTTTGTTTGTTTATAATAAAAGGAAATTTCAATTGTTTTTAAAGGTTACCTAATTTAAATTTAACGTTTTATAAAATGTTTCCTTTTATTTACAAATAAATTCATAATAATTGTCATTGTTTTTTTAGCCTAACAATGCTGGACAAAAAATGCCTAAAGAATTTTGAATTTTTGCTTCTAATTTTTTCAATTATTTGTCCCATTTGTTTTACTTCATTCTGCGGAGAATCGACAGTTCCTTTCAGCTTTGAAGTCAGCGGATTCCGTGCCAAAAATTTGTATTTTAAAACATGAAATTTCAGGCACTTCCAAACAGTCATCCGGTGATAGGTAACCTAATTAATTAGCCTGAAGGCTTTTAAAAATATATTTTGGCAATAATAAAAGTTGAATAAATTATTAAAATTCTAAAATAATATTATAGAATTAAACTGAGCGCATTATGGCCATAACCATTTGCTCAACCGCCCATTTGTCGTAAAGCTATGTCCAAAAAGTGGACATTTGTTTAGAAATTTACTGAATTTGTTTGGCTTTTGCTATGTTGTCCCGTCTAACAAAAACTCCAACCAAAATTCATAAAGGCTGCGCCCGGCCAAATTGTTTTGGATGGGATTTGAATGGACACGCGTTGAACACCAGTGACGACAGCAACGGCAACAGCGAGAACAAGCCGTTTTTCCACCGAGTGAAGCACCAACCGGACGGAGTAAATAATTAAAATATTCGCTTAAATATTTCATTTTAAAATACCAACCACCCATTAGCTTTTGAACATTTAAGCGCTCTCCCATAAAAATAAAATTATGAATTTTAAACATTTTTCCCACGTCCAGTTCATGCGCCAACAATTGGCCGCCCAGGCACCGAATGCGATTCCCTCCGAGCTGAACCCTTCCGAATGGTTTCAGGCACAACATTCGGTCGAAAAAAACATTTAAAATTTGAAGCAAAAAAATAAATAAATTTAAATGAAAATACCCAAAAAATAAAAAATAAATTTAAACGAAAATTTAAAGAATTGTGCTGCCAATTTCACTGACAGCAGCGCGTGTTCGGTGGAAGATCAGTGGCTGGGTGGCATCGCACCAATGGCCGATGCCCGGAAAAGCCCGTAAACATTTTGAATATAATTATTAATTACGTTTTAAAAGTTTTTTATTTAATTTCATCATTATTTGATTAATGCAAATTTGCAGTTTCCAACTTCGTTGTTGCTCCTACCGCGCTTTGAGGCATTCCGCAGGTTCCTCCACCGTTTATTTGATTTTATTTGGCATTTTTTCTTGTCAAGATCGCGGAGTTGCCATTGTTAAGGCGGGCCAAATTGTGTACGGTGGCGAGGTGCTGAACGGCGATCGCCAATACGCGTTCGATTACATTGCCAACGTGGAGCGCCACGTTGATGCCAAAGGGTGAAATTTTATTTCAAATACAATTTTTGGAAGGTAAAGAAATTTTATTTTAAATATAAAGTTAAGAAATTTATTTTTAAATACAATTTAATAAAGTTAAGAAATTTATTTTAAGTAAAAGTTAAGAAATTTATTTTTAAATACAATTTTATAAAGTTAAGGAGTTTTATTTCAAATACAATTTTGAAAAGTTAAAAATTTTTTATGTAAAATTTTAGAGTTTTCTACGAAGTCTCTGTCAGGCGAATGCCGTGTTTGCCACGTCCAAAGCTTAACACAAAATGTAAAAGAATAAAAGAAAATTAAATAAAAAAATTAAATGTTAAGTCGACGGCGTTTTGGACAAAGAAGTTCTGAAGCGATTAATTGCCGGCGCCGAAGGCGGAACAGAAGAGAAAAAGTACCGAAGTCCAGCGAAGGAGGGCGCAAATGTTATAAAGGTAATTTGATCGATCCGACTGATCAAAACGGCACTGCTTTTGGAGAAGGGCATCCCATTTTAGGCGCTATTAAAGGGTTTTGTGTTTAAGCCAAACTACAAAACTTCTTAAAGCAAAAAATAAAATAAATTAATTAATTAAATTCATTTTGCCATTTTCAGACGACCCATCTGCAGGCGGCGGTGAACAACGACGATTTTTCGGATTTCCGACGCGCGTACGACGCACCGCCCGCGCCCGCCTATTCGGGTGCCAATGCCATCGAAGGACCATTCGCGGACGGCGAAGCGCGTGTGCCGTCCCCGGCGACGATCAGAAGTCGGCAAATTGGATTATTAATTTTGAGTGGATTAAAAAAATCAAAAAGAATAAATTCGACAAAATTATTTCATTGAAATAATTTATATTAAAATCAAAAAAACTCGTTTGCATACATAGGTCGTCAAGGCAACAACAGACAACCGCAATACGGAGGTATTTTTTGTCATAATTAATCATTTTTTTAATTTAAAAAGCAAATTCAAACCGTCAAAACGTCAACGTCAACGCGTACAACCAAAACGGTAGGCGTTGATGAGATACAATTGGGCAAATTACAGTACCCTACAATGTATTGAAGGCGCTTACAACAACGCCGGCGGCGGCGGAGGCTACCAACAGCAACAACAACAGCAATCGTCGCCCAATTACTATAACAATAATAATGCCTACACAGCTCAAAACAGCGTTCAAAAGTTTGAAAAAAACATATTTTTTAATAATGAATTTCCACCAATTTTTAGGCCGCAACTTTCTGTCGGAACAGACTACAACAATTTTGCGTGAGAAATGTTTCAAAAAAATGCAAAATTCGAAAAATAATAATTTTAGTTCTGCTAGCGGGAGCAGCAATTACCCCAATTTGGGGTTTGTTTGATTCCCTAAAATTGCAAAAAAAATAAAATTGCTATTTTAGTTCTTCAGCCGGAAGCAATTACAACAATTTTGGGTTAGCATCAGTTTTAGATTTAATTGCTTTTATTCCTCTAAAATTACCTAATTTCGACATTTAGACCCTCTGCTGGTGGAAGCTTGGGGTACTAATTGCTTAGTAAATAAATGATTAAAATTTCTATTTTTAATTTAAAAGTACATCAAACGTCGCGACGAGAAACGGCGGCGGATTTCGGCAAAAAATTATTTGTGACCGGAACATGACGCGGGCGAAGCGACAAGCTTGCGTAAAAATATTTGCACTTTAACATGATTAAAAAATAATTAAAAAGATTATTTTTGAATTGAAATCCAGCAAGTTTTTATTGTAATTAGCCTAATAATAAAATTTTTCAGGAAAATTATTACCCCGTAAGCCAACAACAACCGCAGTACTCATCCGGCGGCGGCGGCGGCGGGTCTTCCGACTGCTGCACGACGTGCGGCTGCGCGTGCGGTTGCTGTTGCAGCAGCGGCGGCGGTTTCTTTTGCTTCGCCGGCGATACTTTGGTATTTTTTTATTTAATAAAATTCAAAAAAATTGTTTATTTATTACAATTTCCATTTTATTTTTCATTTTTTAGGTGCAACTCGTTGACGGAAGTCAGAAACGGATGGACAAACTTACCATGGGAGATTGGGTGAATGAATGTTTATTATTTATTTATTTATTTATGGAAGTTTAATTTAAATATTATTTATTTATGAAAGTTTAATTTAAAATATTTTTATCAAACTATTTGATGACCTATTTTAATTAATATTATTCGTAAATAAATGGTCCCTTTAGGTGGCTTCTGCAAATGGCTCCCAATTGCTGTACAGTATGGTCGAGTCGTGGATCCATCGGGTACCATTTCCGCCATATTTTTTAAATTTAAATAAAAAAGCATTTTTCAGATGCCATCAGAGGAGGCCGAATTTGTGAGATTGGAGCTGGAGGACGGACGAATGTTGAAGCTGACGGGAAAGCATTTCATTTACGCCTCAAAATGCACCGGAAACGGCGGTGAATTTTTGAATATTTTAAATTCAATTAAAATTCGAATTTAAATTTAAATAAACAAAATTATTATTATTATTAACGCTTGGCTTTCATTGCTAATAAAGGCTATGTGCCGGTGGAAAAAGCCCACGCGCGGATGGTCTATGCTGAGGAAGTGCGGCCGGGCGATTGCGTATTCGCGCAAGACGAGGCAATTTTAAATTATAATATTAAATTATATCTAAATGGGCAAAGATCGCTATTTTTAAACATATATTTAAGACTTTGTACTATTTTAACAATTTATCTTAATTGTTTTTTTATTCGAAAGAAATTAGAAAAAGCATTTTTAAATTTGAAAATTACTTTAATTTTATTAAATATTTTGCAAATAATATTATAAAAACAAAGTTCTGCCCAATTTAGTCCAAATCGATGGCTTTGTTTGAGCGTCGCGTCCTCAACATTGACAGTGTGCGGGAACGAGGTGCTTTCTCTCCCATTTTTTGCAATTTTTGTCATCATTTAAAACGTTCAGGCATTTACGCCCCAATGACGGGAACAGGCGACATCGTCGTCCATGGCGTTTTGGCTTCATGTTACAACATCGAACGCAACAATGTTCTACAGAAAAGCTTCTTCAATGTTCGAATAAATCAGAAAAAAATGCTTCATGAATTATTCTTTTAAAAACAAATATAAATTTACTTTAAAATTCACGATCTGATCAGAAAATAGCAAACTCTAAATTTGTCAAAACAATTTACCTATTTAATCTTTTTATTTAACAGAATTGGAAGACATTG
>MEIZ01000032.1:540663-553167 GCA_001723225.1 Globodera ellingtonae | reverse complement strand
AATCTCCAAAAAAAATGAACAAAACAAAATTCACAGCTAAAATTACTTAATTCTTAAATAGGTTCGATTAACTCTATTTTTAAAATTATAGGTAAATTGCTTTACATATTTTATTTGAATTTTATTTATTTATCAACTAATATTGACTTCAATTCATGTCCAGCACTATCATCGGATCATCAACTATTTTATTTATTCACTATTTTTTATTGTAAGAAAAAAACGCTTTTTGTTGTCGTCACCAATTTTTTTTGTTCGTTTTTTCAAATAAAGTTGAATTACCATTAATTAATTAATAAATTAATTAATTGCCCTGTTGGTCGCTCAATTATCATTTATTGTTTACTGTTTTACTCTCCGCGCGTTTGTAATAAGTCCGAAAATCACACGCCAACGCCCAAATACCACCGCGCACCTCCTTGACCTGAATTTGCCGCCGTGCGCCGCCTCATTAATTTCTTTCCCCATTTGGCGCCGGCGGCGTTTCATGGTCAGAGTCAGTCACTTCGCCGCCAGCGCCACACACCGCCAATTTGGGTGGCGGTGACAGTCACCGCCCGGCGATAATTATGATCGGCCTTAGGCGGTCAACAAAGTGACGATCAGTCGACCCGATCGCAGCGCACACACGCCTTCCGGGTTGGTATAAAAGCCCAAAGATTTGCACACAACACAACACACAGTCAGTCAAAAGTCAGTCAGTCCAATACATTGGGTGGTCTTCTACGTGTACCCCCCCCCCCCAAAAAACAAATTCAAAACGAAAAGTTCCCATTACCAAAATAGCTATGAGGATCGGTTTCTGTCGGGGATGGGACAAATCCGGGATTTCCCGAACAAAACAGGGATCAGACGGTTTCTGTCAGGGGGGGGCAAATCCGTAAATATATAAATTTGTTAACATTTTAATCCATTTCCATTTCTATTTTTGTTTAATTTTTCTTTTTATTTCTCTTCAGAAAAATGCTGCTTTTGCAAATTGTGCTTGTCTGCTTCTGCGCCGGATTCCTTCAGGGAAAACCCACTGGTTAAAAATTACCTTTTTTTTAAATTTAAATTCAATGATTTCAGAGAACAATGCCGAGATAAAGCCTGCCACTGTCTCGGGTAAATTTTCTAATTTATTTTTAGTTTTTATTTTTTTAAAATTCAGAGACGCGCAACGAAATCAAATCGATCGCACCAATTGGTTTTCATAAATGCTTAAAATTTAATATTGAAAACAAATCAAAAATTCAGAGACAGCGCGTAACGAAATCAAAGCGATCGCACCAATTGGTTCATAAATGCTTAATTTATTATTATCGAAAACAAATCAAAAATTTAGAGACTCGCATCGGAACAAAGACGGCACCGATCCGAGCCGATGTTTTGCGCGAGATCAAAACGGCAATGGACTTTTTGAACACCAACATTCGGGAATACTCCGAAAAAATCAAGAACAACAAAGTTTTAAAACTGTAAAGTTTAAAAAAGTAATCATTTCCCCAAAAACTCAGGAGGAATTCAACGGAATCATTGAGGCCCGAAACAAACTCGAGAGCGCAATTAAGCCGCTGCATGGAGGTGAATCGTTTAAATAAGCTGAATCGAATCAAATTTGTGTTTAAATAAGCTGAATCGAATCAAATTTAGAAATAATAATTTATGTAATATTTTTATATTTATGCTTTTAACAGTTGCCGAGGCTGACGCGGCTGCCTCCAACCTGGAGTCGGTCATGACGAGCTCCGTGAAGACCGCCCAGTTGGCCGTCGAGGACTTGACCGTAAAACAGGTTTTTAAATTTAAATTTAAACTTTACATATAAATTCAAAAAATATAATAAACTTTCCCAGGTCAAGCAAATGGAACAAATTGCGGAGGAGGGAAAGACCCGAAACGTTGAGGAACAGGAGCGAGCGCTGAACGAATTTGCAGACAAGCATGGTGACAATGTGAAGGTTATGGGGGGATTTATTTAAATTTAATTAAAATATTTTAATTTTATCATTATGTTTTTATTAAAATTTAACTCAATTCCAGAAGGCCGTTCATGAAGTGTTTGAGGCCAAGGCGAAGGCTGACATCGCCCTGGAAAATTATCTGCGAAGCCACAGCGAGACTTTGTCGCCGGAGGCGAGAAAAGCCAACGAGCAGGTAAAAGGCGAAAATGAAGTTCCTTTTAAAGCTTCAAAATATTTGGCAGATGTTGATTGTGATGCAAGACAAGAAGCTGGCCGTTGGCGAGAAGCTGCAGAAGTTGGAGGAGTACGTGGGCACCTTGCCCGACTTCGTGAGGGGAGAGCTGAACGTGCGTGACATGCGCGAGATGAAGCAGCTGGTCCAGACCCACGCCGGCCTCACACCGGTGCTGCACGCGGGCTTCGCGGGCGGACTCTGATCAACCAATCGATCGATATCGATTGGCCTTCGATCGAAAAGGATCAACAAGTGATCGATCAAAGAAAGAGAGTCTCTTCCATCCTAATTTATTTATGGGTTAATGAGGAAATAAATTCATATTTAAATGAGCAGCTTTTTCCATTTTTTATAACGAAAAAGTTAAAGCGCAAATAAAAGTCAAGCCAATTCTTTAATTCACCAATTTAACAAAATGCGTGAAAATGAATGCGCCTCGTAACTTTCAGTTCAAAATTTGTCTTCTTTTCCGCCCTTCGCCAGAAAATTCATCAATTTGCGGCCCAAGCCTGAAAAGAAGCCACCAGCGCCTTCAGCTGAAATCAAAATTGCTTAAATTAATAATTATAAATTCATTTAGCGTTTCAATTTAATATAAAAATATAATATAGTTTTAACATAAAAATTCATTAAAAATTAAATACAATAAAATTACTTTTTGGTGGCATTTGAAGAGATTGGCCATATGGATTTTGTCCGCCGTTCATTTGACCGTTTACATTTTGGCCAAATTGGCCTTGGCCATTGTTGGGCGGCTGACCAAAAGAATTTTGTTGGGAAATGCCTTTAAAATTTGCAAAAAGGGTACAAATAAATGCCGAATTAAACAACCATTGGAACCACTAAATTTGTTTTTCAATCCTTCCCAAAGGTTTGTCCAATCACTTTGCGCATAGGCCACCAATTCTGTTGCGAATAGAAAAAATAATAAACAAAATTTGAAATGCATTTTTTTTTGATTAATCGCTTAATAATTTTGAAATGAATGAAAGCAAAGGTTATAAATTGGGCTAAAAATTCATTAACACAATTTTAAATTTTTGGGCAAAATGAAATTGAAAATGCAAGTTGTGCAAATATAAATAAAAAGTCCGCAAATTTTGAAATAATGCCTCTCTAAAATCGAAAAATAATGAAATAAAATATTAATTGATTAACTTTTTGCAGATTTGAAGCATTTTTCGCTTAGTTTCTTTTTTTAAATATTCATTCATAAGCATAATCTAATCACGCACTAATCTTTATGAAAGCATTGTTTATAATTAGAAGTCCTGTTAATTAATTTGTAATTGTTCAAATGGCTGAGAAAATAGACAACTTAACGAAAATTCTCCACGGGATTTGGCGTATAATGTCAAGATCCGAGGGGTTGCATTTTTATTTGCTTATTAATAAGAGATTTATTTTAATTAAACTAATTAGCATCAGATGTTCCCAAAAAGCAGAATCCATCATAAAAAATTATTTTGCTTTTTGAATTTATTTATTCATCTGTTTTTATCGGCGATTTTTTTTTGGATTTGCAATTTTGGGATATGCAAAATTTTTGAATGAATTATTTGCATAGCATTTTAAAGCCATATTTAAGCAAATTTAAATTGATAAAAGGAATATAAAATTCATTTCCAAAATTAGCACTAATTACCGAGGCCACAAAATGTGCTGGAAATTGTCTTCGCTATTCTTTCTGCTTGCCTTCTCTGCTGCTGGCGCGAACAGCTTCTTCGCCGGAGGCTTCGGCGGCGACGGCGGCGGTGGCGGCGGCGGACGTATCGAAAATAATAAAATAAAAAATCATTTTATTTATTTATTTTATCACTTATTAGATGTGAAATTAATATTTTCATAGCTAGTTTTTTCTAGCAAATATGGCAGGCGCCCCGCAGCAATTTGATCAGCTTTCGGGGCAGCAGCAATTTGGCCAGATGCCGCCGGGCCAGGGAGGGCCTCCGCCACCATTTGGCCAAGGCGGCGGCGGCGGCTCCCCGCAAAATTCGTTTGGGCCAAATCCCATAGGCTAGAAGAGGGTCAAAGGTCACTTTTGTTTGTCAATTTTCATACAAAACGTTAATTTACTTAGTTTGGCATTCCGTCGTCCACCGAAGAATTGTGAAAATTGAAGTGATCAGACAATTTGCTCTTTTTTTTTGTCTTTGTTTTTTGTATTTTTATTACTTTGAATCGGGGATAAACGTTGTGATATCATCGAAATTTTGCTGTTTCATTCGATCTAGAGTAGACCGGGATCGGGACACCGGTCGGGAGATCGGGGGGGAGGGGATTATCCCGGTTTGAGATGCTGGTCTCGATCCCGGCTTTCACAATCCCGGCCCCGGTTTTTACAAAAAATCCAGATCCCGGCCTACTCTAATTCGATCATAGACCCTTCGTTTTCCATCTTCTCACCTTTTATTGTCTTTCGCAAATTTCGATCAGATTCTTGTCGGGATCGCGCACATACAGTACACCCACCGAACGCGGCCTTCCGGTAGCGCCAGTCCTCAACAACTTTTTTCATTATTTTTCTTTCAGTGCTTTTAATTTAAAAAAAATGTTCACTGATTCAAATAAAGAAAAAACACAAAAGTTGAAAAGGATAATTGACGCTTTTTTTTAAAAACAAAATGTCCGATATTTACATAGGAGGGGGGGGGGCATATACCCGGGATGTAACCGGATGCCAAAAAATGTCCGGAAATCGGAATCCGGCATTTTTAGTGTATACAACGCGCATAAAGGGCACAAAAATCCACGTTTTATTTAATGCCAACCTATTACAACGCGCATAAAGGGCACAAATCCACGTGTTCCTTTAATGCCATTGCGTGTCATTTATAATTTTTTCATTTAAAAATGAATTGACAAATCAGAATAATTTGTCAATAAATCATTTCAGCAAAAATAAATTTATTTTTATTTATTAGCAATGTTCTTTCTAAATTTTCACTTTATATTTGACAACTTGTTGTGATTTCTAAAGAAATTTCCCTAAAAAATGGCGAAATCTTGATTAAAAACACGCGAAAATGGACTTAGCTATTCTCAAAAATGCTAAATTATTAATTTATATTAACTAAAAAGTCGCTCTTTAATTCTAAAAGTTTTTTTTTGAAGAAATTTCAATGAACTTTATTTCATCAATTTTCTTTCTCATTTTCGCCGCACTTCTTGCATCTAACGGAGGGATTGTGGAAAGTTGTTGGAGCTGTTTCGGATCGAAAGATAGCCCGGAATATCCGGCAACTGAACGTGCCCAAAGCTTTTTCAAGCATTTTCCTTCAGCCACCGTAATTTTTTATTTTTCAAATATTTAATTAAACAAATTTTTTTGTTTATTTTTAGTCGCGCGGTTCAATAGACACGACCAACAAAGATTGATGATCATGTGATAAAGAAGAAGCCTTTGAAATGATCGTCACATTGGCTAACACACATTTTTAGGCACTCTGTCAAAAGGATTTGTTGAAAATTCATTTTTTGTTGCTTATTGAAAATATTAGTAAAGAGAAACGATTGATGATTAGGGTCATTAAGCAGCTCACACTTAATTCGATGGATGCCCCCAAAATGTTATAATTTTATGGAATTTTTCTATTTATTTTACAAAAATGTCAAATCAGTTAAGCCTAGAGAACGCCGTCTTAGCTATTGGGGGGGGGGGGCAACGTTAAACACAAAAATTCGAAATCTGGCCATGTTTTTGGGTTAACCGTTCTACATTGTATACCTTTATACTGGCCAAGGCTTAGCTTACAATGTTCCAGAAAACTCCGGCTTCAGATTTCCGACGACCTTTTTGGGGTTGGGAGTTTCCGATTTCCACAAATTAGAGATCGTCTCCGCGAAAGTGTGATTTAAGTATATATTATCAAAGAGAAAAAGAAAAGAGACAAACCCGAAAATAGCTTGAACCAGAGAAGCAGACAAAAGCGAAATGCGCACAAAATTGATCTCTTCTCTAACCCAATTTGCAACCCATCAAAACATTTAATTGAAATGCACCTCTTCATATATATAAAAATGCGTCGTATCGTTAGACGCGAGCGTAGTGAATCGGCGGGCGATTCGTGTTGAGACTGAGCGCGACCAATTGTAATGGACGCAAAAGCGACTGCCACTAATAGGCTTCAGCGGTGGGCCTGGAGGAATTGCAGGGAAAAGCTGCGAGACGGAGGGGCGCGGGCCGTTAACAAAATACGCGCAGGTAGTCGCGCATGGATAGGCGGTTAAGCGATTAGCCGTCCGTCTGTTGGGAGGACGGAGGGTCCATTTCAATGATCAGAGTCGTTCTCTTGGTCGATGAAGCAAACTGCGCTCCCATTTTTTTTTTTTAAATATTGTAACAAGTTTGAAAAAGAGTTCACAGTAGACAATAGCACTACGACTAATTTTACACTGCACAAGCTAAGATTAAATAAAACATACACAGTATGTACATTAAACATTAAATACATACAATTCGAGAAAATAATTATGCAAAATAAATTTCAAGAAATTTTTCTCTCATTTCCATTAAAAAATAAAAGGACAGAGCATTTTTGGCATCTCCTTCTGTTTACGGTATCATTGCTTGAAATGTTTAATCCGCTGTGAGATTACGGTACATGTTCTCAGTGATGGTGGGCATTACAGATTGGACAGCATCGGATTCCCGAGCCGGGATTTGGGGCATTTAGCCGGGATCCCGACCCGCAATTTTGGGTGATTTTTGGATTTGTCGGGATGTAACTCCGGACCAACCATTTTTTGGGGGGGGGGGATTGGGTCAGAACTAAATAATAAAAAAAATTTCTCCAGGCACATAAAAAAACCTCAACTTTTTTCTCGTTAGATTTAAAAGCCGGGATCCCGACCGATCATTTTGGGGGATTTTCGGGATTGGGTCAGGATTTAGCCAAGATCCCGATTCCAAAAAACCGGTTTAGCCGCGGTCTTTAGTGTGGACGATTGATTATTCGGAAACACAACAGTGACTTAAAAAAATATCCAATTGCACCTGTCTCTTATACACATCTAGATGTGTATAAGAGACAGGTATCAAGTATCTTTAAAAAATCCAACTCATTTGTCAACATCACCAACTTTTCTGAGTCGCCAGACCATCCCTGTCTCTTATACACATCTAGATGTGTATAAGAGACAGTCGCCAGACCATCCAAAATCATAAGCAAAATTATAAATAATATTCTTTTACGAAAATTGCATCAAAATGATAGTTGTCCTGCTGACTACGCTTAGGTATACTCTTTTGGATATGGCGATCATTTTGTAGAGAGAGAAAGGGGTGGTCGGTGACTATTAGTGTTGGGGATTAATGACCAATTAATTGACGTTGTTAATGAGTTGGAGGACTTCGCGCTTGCGCGTCTTCAATTAGCGGAAATTGAATGCGACGTCGTCGACGTACGCGCCTCTGTAGACGGGGTAGTCCGTGTACGACGCGTACACAATGCGCGGATGGTAATGATGCGGACGGCGTCGCACCGGTGACGGCGATTGACGTTGTCGCGGACGTTTCGGCGTTCGCTTGTCGTTGACGACGTCATTCTAAAATAATTAAAAAATTAAATTTTGATTTCATTTTTTATATTAAATAGGTATATTAATCTTAATATTTTTAATTTCGCTGTTGAATGCTTTTTTGATTATTCTAATATAATTAAATTTAAGTTTTGATTTCATTAATTAATTTAAATATTTTGCATAAATAATGTTAATTATGCAAATTATTATTATGCTGTTTTTATATTAAATAGGTATTTTAATCTAATCTTTTTAATTTCGCTGATTAAATAACTTTTCATTTAAAATTCTTTTCTTATGCAAAATTACCAATTTCTTTGTTTTGGGGGCGGTTCGTCTGTTTGGCGTTTCATTTGTCGCAGAACTCTTTCGTTTTGGTTGAGCTTTCTAAGCATAATTTTCGGTTTAGGTAATTTATATTTAAATTTGCAAAAATAACCTTTTTGATCTCTTCGCGCACTTTTGAATTAACGTTGGCATTGGCACCTGAATCGGCGGATTGTATTGCGTCATTAGCATTAACAGTTTTTGCCACATTTTCGTCTTTAGGCTTCGGAGATTGAATTTCGTTATTTTTGTCATTTTTTGTATTGACTTTCGGCTGTTGGTTAATTGTTTTGGTCTTTGGATCATTTATTTCCATATTTTTTGCTTTTTGAACCACTTTTTTGTCATCTTGTCCTTTACTTTTGACCTTTTGTCCATCTTTTTTGTCATCGGGCTCTTTATTTTTAGCAATTTGTCCATCATTTTTATCATTTTGTCCTTTGTCTTTGATCTTTTGTCCATCCTTTTTGGCAGCTTCTAATTTATTTTTGTCATCTTGTCCTTTAATTTTGGTTTCATTATTACTAGGGAGCGGATTTTTAGACATTAAAAAGCTAAAAATACGCACTAAAACCCCAAAATAAGCATTTATAGGCATTAAAAAACTACAAATCGGATCGATCGAGATTCTCGATCGAAATCTCGGTGTTTTTCGATCGATCGGTCCTCAAGTGCGATCTCTACTAAAAACCAAAAGTTTTTGGAAAATGCTATTTTTGAGCTTCTCTCCGCAAAAACAAAACCCTAAAGCTCGCTCCCTAATTAACTGTTTTTATCGCTGATTTGGACACTTTGTTTGTCTGTTTTTGAATTTCGATCGGCTTTTTTTTCATCATTTTTTTTATCTTCTTTTGATTTTGTTTCCATTTTTTGTGCCAAACTCTCCGTTTTCATTTGATCGTTTATTTGTTCATCATCTTCATTCGAAAGTTCGCCTCTTTTTGTGATTTTCCATTCGGATTTTTTTCCATTTTTTGGCATTTCATCAATTAGCTCCGATGAATCGTCGTCCTCCTCGTCGTCGTCGTCGTCCTCTTCACTTTTGCCCGGGTTAAAGCCCAATTTTCGGCCGGGCCTTCGCTTTTTTGTTTCCTCATCACTTTCGGAGGTTTCGTCGTCATTTTCATCCGAAACAAATTGTTGACGGGATTTTTGCCGAGATTTTTCTGACTTTTCATATTCTTCCGACGAATTGTTTTTCGAATTCTCTTTTTCAATGCTTCCGCCAACCGATTTTATGTTCGAATTATTATTTCTTTCATTGTCAACAACCAAATTTTCGTCTTGGATTTTTTGTATGGGATGAGTGGCCCAAAAATGCTTCCAAAAAGAGTGAGTGTCCTCTCAAATGGGCAAATTTTCATTCAAATATAAATATTCAATTAATTTTTAAAATCCCCGTTAAATTAATATAAAAAAATTGAACATTTTGTTTTTTTTTAAATTAAAAACCAACCCTTTTTATTGTCATTGGCCCCCGTCGAATGACGTCGTGGAGTTTCTTAACATTTTTTAAAATTATTATTGAAACAAATTTTTTTTTTGTTTAACTATTCTGGCACTTTTTTAGCTACGGGCCATAAAGTTTTTTAACTTTCATAAATGATATTGGGATGCTTTTGTTGTGCCATTATTTTATTATTATTATTATTATTATTACCTTATTTTATATTATTATTATTGCCATTATTATTATTATTATTATTATTATTGTGCCATTATTATTATTGTGCCATTATTATTATTATTGTGCCATTATTATTATTGTGCCATTATTATTATTATTTATTATTATTATTGTGCCATTATTATAATATTATTATCATTATTATAATTATTATTACCATTAATTGGTGAGTGCCGACGCGCTTTTTCCCGAAGATTTCTGTTGGCACGAGAATAGCCCCTTTTGGCTTTGTTCCATGCATTTTGGGCGCCCTTTTTCAGACCGCCCGATTTTGATTCTGAAAAGGGCCAATAATCAAAAATTAATGCTTTGAAAGCTCCCCGGAATCTGAATTTTTTCGTCGAAATTTCCGGAAATTCTGATACCCAGTAAAGCCTTAAAAACACAGAGGTCGGGTAGTTTCACCGAAAATTTGGATTGATTTTCATCAGATCTAATTATTCTGTAGCGCTTAAATCCTTATTCCACCATAATCCGGAGTTAAAAATGATTGAATTTAAGTTCAATTCCGTTAATTTTCTACCATTTTTATGCAAAACAACGGACGACGCTCGGCGTGAAGCGCTTCGCGACAATTGTCCCACTTTTGAGCCAATCCTGTTGGCATTATTTGCCACTTTTTGCTTCAATGACGCCGTTCTGTCGCTGTCCTAAATTGGGACTTTCTATTAAATCATCATTAAAATATTGCAACTTTACTTAATGACATAATCAGTCACAATAATTATAGTACTTAGATAAAACCCACTTTCACATTGTGGAACAAACTCGACGCTCGGCGTGAAGCGCTGCGCGACAATTGTCCCACTTTTGACCCAACCCTGTTGGCATTATTTGCCACTTTTTGCTTTAATGACGCCGTTCTGTCGCTGTCCTAAATTCAAAATTTTTTAAAATACAATTACCTAAATTGTTACCAATTTTATTTTAAATAATTGTCTAAATCAATAAAATCCCCCACTTTCACATTGTGGTACAGATTTGAAGCTTTGCGCGCCGCGCCGCGTGCAATTTTGGCGGCATTCGAGCCGATTCTTGTCGCTTCTCTCACAGAACCGTCCTTCGCCGATTTCCAGCCTTTCTTCTCATCCGGTTGAACACTTTTTGAGAGAGTACGTTCATCTTCACGATCACTTTGTGAAAGAGTCCGATCATCTTCACGATCACTTTTTGAGAGAGTCCGTTCATCTTCACGATCACTTTTTGAACGAGTCCGATCATCTTCACGATCACTTTTTGAACGAGTCCGTTCATCTTCACGATCACTTTTTGAACGAGTNAACGAGTCCGATCATCTTCACGATCACTTTTTGAACGAGTCCGATCATCTTCACGATCACTTTTTGAACGAGTCCGTTCATCTTCACGATCACTTGAAAGAGCCCGTTCATCTTCATGATCACTTTTTGAAAGAGTCCGATGATCTTCAGATCCTGACACTCCTTGAGAATCGCTTTTTGAAATACTACGTCCATCTCCAGCAGTTCCTGACACTCCTTGCGGAACTTCCTGTCCATCCGTTCGTTCATTTTTTGAAAGAGTACGTTCATCTCCAGCAGTTCCTGACACTCTTTGCGGAACTTCCTGTCCGTCCGACCGATCATTTTTTGAGAATGTACGTTTCAAAAGGCTTCCAGCTCTGGAAGCGGCTCCTTTCATGTTATGACCCGCCGAACGCGCGACGTCTTTGACTTCATTCCCGAAGTTTTTAAGATGTTCATGTTTGTCTTTAAATGGTTTGGATTCTTCGCGTTCTCTGGTTGATTGGTCTAAAACCTTTGTTACTTTTTTTAAAATTTAAATTCTTCCAAGTTCACCCTTTATTTGTTCGTGTCGAACTTCGTGAGTTTCTCCTGGTGCAGCTGCAGCAACTGATTCTGACACCGCTTGGCTACCTCTTCCAGCAGAATTTGAATTTTTCGCTGGTGCTGTCGCTTCGGCGATCTTCGATAAAATCAATTCCTATAATGGACTCGTGCTGAGCCAATACCTCATAAATTTAAAAAAAAATATATAAATATTTTTTATCAAAATTATGGCTTTTTGTTTCAGTATTTATTTAATAAATTTAACAAAAACACGCTTCACTTAAAATGCTAAACTAAAATTGGCTTAAGTTTCACAAATTAGAATTTTAACTCAAAAAACTCTTCTCTAAAAAATAAAACGAATGTTTAAAACCCGAATATGAGTTTGTTTTATTGCACCTTTCCGTTGTCGTCATTCACAGAGTTTGAACGTCCCGCTGAACTGCTTCCACTCTGATTACCGCTGCTGCTACTGCTTCGGCTACCGCTGCTACTGCTTGAAGAGCCTGAACTTTGACCATTTTGCCATGAGAAGTTATTGTTCGGTTGTTTTTGACCTAAAATTGGGTTCTCGATTAGGTAACCCAATATATATTTAAATTAATTTATACTCGAGACAATTTTTGAATCGAAAACTTTTGAATATTTTTTGCAACAGACCATTCTCAGTTGCATTTTTCTTATCTTTTGACGAATTTTCATTTGATTTTACGACATTTAAAGAAGTCCTCTCAGTTTTTTTAGAGTCAAATTTGTCGGAATTTGGCCAAATTCCACTGGAATTGCTTTTAGAATCCTTTTCGGTATTCAAATTTAAATCTTTTTGGTCTGTATCTCCAGCAGTTTTTTGCCGTTTTTTGTGATTAATAACAGAATCTTTTGCTTCATCTTGATCTGGCTTTGATCTGTTCTCAACATTTTTGTGATTAATAACAGAATCTTTTGCTTCATCTTGATCTGGCTTTGATCTGTTCTCAA
>MEIZ01000032.1:510981-532055 GCA_001723225.1 Globodera ellingtonae | reverse complement strand
CATGAAAAGAGTTTGTTAGTGTTAATTAGTTAACTTTTTGTGTTAATTAGTTAGGTCATGAAAAGAGTTTTGTTAGTGTTAATTAGTTAACTTTTTGTGTTAATTAGTTAGGTCATGAAAAGAGTTTTGTTAGTGTTAATTAGTTAACTTTTTGTGTTAATTAGTTAGGTCATGAAAAGAGTTTGTTAGTGTTAATTAGTTAACTTTTTGTGTTAATTAGTTAGGTCATGAAAAGAGTTTTGTTAGTGTTAATTAGTTAACTTTTTGTGTTAATTAGTTAGGTCATGAAAAGAGTTTGTTTGTTAATTAGTTAACTTTTTGTGTTAATTAGTTAGGTCATGAAAAGAGTTTTGTTAGTGTTAATTAGTTAACTTTTTGTGTTAATTAGTTAGGTCATGAAAAGAGTTTTGTTAGTGTTAATTAGTTAACTTTTTGTGTTAATTAGTTAGGTCATGAAAAGAGTTTTGTTAGTGTTAATTAGTTAACTTTTTGTGTTAATTAGTTAGGTCATGAAAAGAGTTTTGTTAGTGTTAATTAGTTAACTTTTTGTGTTAATTAGTTAGGTCATGAAAAGAGTTTGTTAGTGTTAATTAGTTAACTTTTTGTGTTAATTAGTTAGGTCATGAAAAGAGTTTGTTAGTGTTAATTAGTTAACTTTTTGTGTTAATTAGTTAGGTCATGAAAAGAGTTTTGTTAGTGTTAATTAGTTAACTTTTTGTGTTAATTAGTTAGGTCATGAAAAGAGTTTTGTTAGTGTTAATTAGTTAACTTTTTGTGTTAATTAGTTAGGTCATGAAAAGAGTTTGTTAGTGTTAATTAGTTAACTACCTAACTAATTAACACAAAAAGTTAACTAATTAACACTAACAAAACTCTTTTCATGACCTAACTAATTAACACAAAAAGTTAACTAATTAACACGAACAAAACTCTTTTCATGCCCATCCGAATGGTGGACGCCATTGCTTTTGTGCAAATATTCGATTTTCATTCCCGAGTACACCACCGCAAGTATGCAGAAAGTGATGGTCCCGGATATAAGAAAGCGCCCAACAAAATTGAGTGGATTTTGAAGGATTGGGCTTTCAAATTCACCGGTACAAAAATTTAAAAAATTAAAATTAAATTTTTTGTCATTTGAGAGCCTTTCTTTCGCTATATGTGTAGACTTCGTAACAAAATTGATGCTTCAAACACAGTATTGGCGGACGAAAAGCACACAGCCTACATTGAGAATGACCAAGTTTTATCCAGATTTGTAAGCAAATTATTAATATTATTTAATATTAAATATTATTAAAATGTTTTTAGCATGCAAAGGAAGTCGAGCGATTCGAAATTGATCATCCGAATGAGAAGTTTAACATAATTTCGCGCATTTACCTCACCCAGTACATTACAATTTGTCGCTTTTTTCTTCAAAAATTTCTCGCAATCAATCCGGAGAACGAAATGCATTTTGGAAAAGTAATTCAATAAAAATCTAATTATGTATAATTGAATTTTAGATTATGAAAATTTTGCAATCCGAACAAAAAGTGTTGGATTTGGTTCGATATGAGAAGAAATTGGAGCAATTCGATGCGATCTTAAAAAGTAACAAAATTCTAATACAGAAAAAATTGGAATTTTTTGGCGAAGAATGTGCAAAAGCTGTAAGTGTTTTACATAATAAACCCATTAAACTAATTAATATTATTATTATTTTTTTGAACAGAATAAACTTTATAAATTGCCATACACTAACGCTCAATATTTGGACTCAATTAAATCAATTGAGCGCAAATTATACGATCTTGACTGCATTTGGTTGCAAGATGATGCGAACGAAGGAGCGCGTCACTTTTGGACAGTTGGTAATTACCTAATTAATTAATTAATTATTCGGTGATCATATCAATAATTAATTAATAATTAAGTAATAATTAAATTATCTGAAAATGTTTATTGGTGTAGTTAAAGGGGTAGCAAGTGTTTAATGGCAAAAGCAGCTTTTACTAAGTAGCTCTTCTCAAAAAAATAGTTTTAATTTAAATTAAAAAATAATAAATAATATTATAAAATGTATGGATTTGTTGTTGCCCATTTCAAGACAAACGACCATATGTTCGGCAAACTTTGTGGGTTGTTCGCCATGCTGAACGTTGTGATGTCGTCGACTCGGAATGGGGCAAAGGTTTGGACGCATTGGCACGACAAGACCCGCCGCTGTCCCCGGGGGGCATTGAGCAGTCCAAAGAGCTTGGAAAATGGTCAAAATACAAAATTGAATTAAGATTCTAAAAGTTTGAAATTTAGGTTCGAGAAATTGCCAGTTAGCAAAGTGTTCGCCTCGCCATTCAAACGAACACTCGAGACCAGCACTTTGCTGTTGGGAGAACGTCGAGGCGTTCACATAAACGTCGAGCCGGGCCTTGGCGAGGTCTGTTTGTTAGTTAATATGTAATAATTAGTTTAATAATTAATTGTTCATTTAGTGATCAATTAGTCTTTTTAGTTTCTTAAACCGTGTGCTGTCCAACTCGGCTTTATGCAAATGCCGGATTTGCACAAAGCGTTTCCATTAACTGACCCAAATTATTTGCCGGTCTACAGCAAAAAGTAAGAAGAATGAAATGGCTTTGTTTTTTTAATTAAATAGATAAGAAATATTATTAATTACCTAATTAGTCAGTCTTCTGGGTCCTTTGAATTCTTACGCCTTTAAGAGCGCTCGAGGCAATTGTGGCCGAAGCCGAACGCTCCAATGCAAAGGAAGATGAAAGGAAATGCCATTTTATGGTGGAGCAAACGCTTCGCCACATTTTGGAACAAAATCAAAAAGGTAAAGCAAATTCAAAAAAAAAGGTTCGGTACAGGCGTGTGCACGGATATCCGGATATCCGCGGATATACCTATCCGGGATACGGATGGATAACGAATATGGAATTTTGGAAGGTCACGGATACGGACGGATAACGGATATGGAATTTCGGAAAGTCACGGATACGGATGGATAACGGATATGAAAAACCCACTTATCCGGATATATCAGCTGTATATCCGCGGACATCCGGATATGGGATTTTGGAATGTCACGGATACGGACGGATAACGGTTGAGATTTTGAGGACGGACGGATATGGACGGATAACGGATATGAGATTTTGAGGACGGACGGATATGGACGGATAACGGATATGAGATTTTGAGGACGGACGGATATGGACGGATAACGGATATGAGATTTTGAGGACGGACGGATATGGACGGATAACGGATATGAGATTTTGAGGACGGACGGATACGGATACGAAAATTGGTATCCGTGCACACCCCTACCCCTGGTTTGGTAATTTGAGAAAATTTTTTGCCTTTTCAGCCGAACACATTGTGTTGGTCAGCCACCGCGACACGATCGGCCACATTCACAAATTGTTGGGCGGTGAATGGGCCGTCGTCGGTCAAGGTACCGTAAGCAAATTTGTACGGTATAAGGATGTTGATCGTTCGGACATTCTGAAGCCATTCGTTGTGGAATATTCCGGCAATGTGCCGACATTTCCGACAAACTAAAACAATCGGGGTTTTAGTGCTTTTTTAGGCTGCGCGCGGTGCCAGCATTATGTCTGTTTGTCGGTGGGGGAGGGGGCAACTTTTTCTGTTCCAAACTTTTGCAAAAATTTAATTTAAAAAAAAATAACGGTTTCGGAAGCCCCCTAAATTTCTGTTACAATTCCGGCACATAAAATGAAAGGTTTCGGAAGTTCCCCTAAATTTCTGTTACAATTCCGGCACATAAAATGAAAGGTTTCGGAAGTTCCCCTAAATTTCTGTTACAATTCCGGCACATAAAATGAAAGAACAGCAGCAGACTTAATAAAGTTGAAACAGAAAAACGTTTTGTCGGGAGTGTCGAAACGATTGTTTTGATAATTGTGGCTTTCTTTTATCGTGATCGACTTTCAGTTTTTCATTAATTTTCCCAAAAAGCTGGTTGATCGATTCCCGATTTTACACAATTTCTTGCATTTGTTGTGGTCGACATTTTCTTTGGCATTATTTAAAACTCATTTCATTCATTCATTTCCATTATCATCGGCATAAATTTAGTATTGAATGCTGCAAAGTTGATGTTATGTTTAATGATGGTAGTTTAACTTGGATTAGCATTTAAATTTTATTTAAATTTAATTTTGTGAAGATATTCAAATAACACTAACCACTCGTATATTTTTTCAAAAAAGAAATTGTTCACATTTAATATTTCTTAATAATTTCAATAAAGTTTATTCCAAAGGATTTCTTTAAATAAAATGAATGATCAAACTTAATTTTCAAGTTAATAATTATACTGATTCTAGAGATCAAAATATCTTTTTACTCATTGCAAAAAAAGTGATCGCAAAACTTAATTAAATTTCCAAAAATCTTTAATTGAACATGAAAACTTCGCTGAATTCATGAACAATAACTTTTCTACCGGAACCCATTTTTAACCACGCCTTGGCCCGCAGAGAATGTGCTTTCTTCCAATTTTCTCGTAGGGCGATCATTATTCATCCATCGATCCCCTCCGATCCTGTCTCTTATACACATCTAGATGTGTATAAGAGACAGTTATTCATCCATCGATCCCCTCCGATCACTTCTCCGATCACCCATCCACCCATCTGTTTGTTTTACTCAATAATCCAGCAGCCTTTCCCCCCCCCCCCCTCCAGCACTTTTCCGCCGGATGGCCGAGGGGCTGTTAATTTGGTTCAGTTGGCCAATCGACTAAAATTCCGAAAAATCGCCCGTCAGATCCCCCCGGGGGGAAGGGGAGGCCGTCAGATCCCCCGGGGGGGGGCGTCAGATCCCTCCCCGGGGGGTTTCAGCTTATCAATTAGAAAACATTTGTCCCTCTGGCATTTCATTTCCTCTTTTTCTTCATTCCTTTCACCGATTTTTCGCAAAAGATGCCCCCCCCCTGCCCCAAATCATTGGGTCGGTCATGTGCTCAGCAAATATATTTTTTTTCCTTGTAAATAAAATTAGAAACCAATTTAAATTGCATAACAAATCACAAATTCTTTTGATTAAGTGATATAATGAAGCGATTTTCTGAGAATTCGTTCTTTCAAAAGTTTCTGAAAGAACGTCGGCATGAAACGACCACCACCACAACAACTGAATACAAAAAGTGAGAACATTTAAAATTCATTTTATTTACGCATTTTACTAAATTCTGATCAATTTTGGCAAATTTTTGCTATTATAATTTTTGCTTAAATATTAAAAATAAAATTCAAAAACTTTTTTAGGTATTCGAATAGCCATCATGAAGAGTTCAGCAGCAGCAGTGAGCAAAAAGAGGAACATTTTTATGGAAGAAATGGGAACTCAAAATCGCTGCACTTTACTCAGTCTTTACAAGTGAGTCTCCTTTCTTAATTAGGTAATTAGCGATTGTTTATTTTTATTCAATAAAAACAAATAAATTCTATCTACGAAATTTAAGGATGCTTTTCAATCGAATTCGCCAGAAGACGACCATCGGCTTTCCAAAGAATTTCCGCCACTGCAACGCGAGCCACGGCACTATCAGCCCCGACATATTCGAGAGGAACAAAAAGTTTAAATTTTAAAATAAATTTCAATTTCAATTTTAAATAATCTATTCATAAAACAGGAGTTGTCTGAGCATTTCGATGCCGACAAATTTATTCAAAGTCAACAACAAAAACTGTTTGAGTTTCGGGAACAGTTCAATAATGGCAACATTGACCGACCCGAACAACATCAGCAACGGTTAAATGTGAACCCAAAAGATGCTCAAGCAGAACCTGCAACACAAACGACCGCAGAAGGACGCCATGTTCGAACGATGGCAATGAAAAGGACGACAGAACACCAGCAGCAATTTGTTGAGCGAAGATGGTTGAGTAAACTCTTTGATTTTAAATTTTGTAAAATTTTATTTTCGAATTTCAAAAGATTAAAATTAAAATTCATTTGACCCCTCTGCACAGGCAGCACATGTCGATGCCACCTTTGGAGCGCCACCGCCTGTTGCAAGCGCAACAGCAGACCCAACACGATCTGGTGTTGGACCGTTTTCCACCCCAACTTGTTCAAAGCGTTCACCAGCAAGCAGACGCGGCGGAGCGACGCCGCGAGCGTGGCTCCTCGCGCGGTTTCAGTCCATTCCCCGTGTTTGGCCCGTTCATGACGAACAGCAGCAGCAGCACCGCCGCCGCCGCCGCCGCAATGCCACCGACACCACCGCGTCAGCACAGTATGCCGCCACAGCAGACATGCGCGGGGGCCAAACGCACGTCGGTGCCGCCGCCGTCGGACGAAATGTCAATGTCCATGACGACGTCGCAGTACAAGGTCACAGCACAAAAGGGGAGGTTGAGGTCCACCAGTCCAAAGATCGACATTTTCCCTAAAAATTTTTTATTTGATATTTTTTATAAAATTTTCAAAAACATGTGAAAATAATATCTTTATAATTGTGAAGATTGACGAATTTTGAAGGGTTTACGCATAAAATGAACGGATTTGGTTAGTTTTAGCCCATTTTTTAATCAATATTTTGGCACTTTTTAGGGTTTTTGGCCAATATTTTGGAGGCTTGGTCAATATTTTACGTTTTTTAGTCAATATAAATCCCTTTCTCTCCTGATGATTAGCCAATTGGGATCAGATAAACCAACTTTTATAATAAATTTGTAATTTTTTCAAATGTTGCCTTAAGATTGTCTATGATCAGCCGCAACATCCGGCGCCGCCGCCTCCGGCGCCAATGGCCGCCTCCAGCAGTGGAGACGAATGGCAATCGGCCTACGAATTTTTGCCGCAATCGACAAAACATTTTGCAACTTTACCACCAAAAACGGCACCAAAACCGCAACATTTGGTAAGTGCAAAATGAAGCACATTTAAATATTTTATTCGATTCCTTAAAATCTTAAAATATATTTAATTACCTAACAAACATTTGGCGTTAAGTCTAACAGTGCAAATTTTGCGACATTTGCGCCTTCGCCCGCCGTTGAGAACGTCCAATGCACCTTCATTTTGAACAAACTCAACGCGTATTCGCGACAATTGGCCACAAAATGCATATGGCCAATGCGCGATTCGCAAATGCTCCAAAGCGTTGTGAGCGTTGGGGGTAAGAAAATTCACAAAAAGTCCGGCACATTCGTCCAAGAAAATGCCGACATTTAAATAAGGATTTAGAGCGCATTTATTGTTCAAGTCTTGAAGAAAATGCCGACATTTTCAGACACAACAAAAGTGCAGCAACTTCTAAACGAATCAACAACTCTTTCGGAGCGTCAGGCGAACGACGAAGTGCGCAAATTGATGGGCGCCTCGGGCACCATTTCCCCTCCAGCGCAATTGCACATTTCTCAGGAAGCGCAGAGTAAATTAATTACTTTATTTGTGCTTTTTGTTAAAATCGACTCCCCCATTTTAAATGTTATTAATACTGAATTATAATAACCTCTCTCCCGAGAATAACCACAAATATCGATACTAAAGAAAAAGCTAAAAAATTAAATTATTTTAAAAAAAAATTTAAACATAAATAAGAATTTTTTTTTCTAAAAAAATCAAAAACAATAATTAATTGATTTTACAACCTCTTCTTTGGAAAAAAAGAATTCTCATTAAAATAATAAATATTTCAACCTTAGAATAATGAATACTAAAGACTTTTTTATCCTAAAATATCTCTTACCTAATTGATTTATATTTTATTTACATCAAAATTGAAAATAATATTTAGGTCGGCAATCTGTAAAGGTGGAATTTAACGGGCCCGTCCATTTTGTGCATACAACGAATTTGAATGTGTCAACAAACGATCGTGACAACAAAACGCCATTGGCTGAGCCCATTGAAAGGTAATTAAAAACACTTTTTTGTTTTATTAATATTAAATATAAAAAACATAAATTAAATTATTTTAATAGAAAAAATGGACAAATGGACGACATTCAACGTGACAAAATGACAATTTCACCGCCCGTTGAGCGATACATTGACAGTGTGTGCGACTTTGGGCCAATTTTTGCGGAAATTGGCCAAACTCTGAAGACGCAAAATCAAAATAACACTTTGACACCAACTGGCAATTTTCGAAAAGTCGAACAGACAAAGCAACACAACAACAATGACCATGTTGAACACAGTAAATTTAAATAAAATAATACAAAAATTTGATTTAAATTAATAAAATAAAACAACTGATTTGACCACATCATTATCTTTTATTCCTGGCACAATTTGCTTTAATCAATTCCCATCAAAAATTAAAAAGAATTTAAATTTTTAGAGTCTCCCGAGAAAACTGCGGCTTTTACTTACCGAATTCAATCCGTCGAGCAACAAAAACCGTCTACAAGAAGGAGACCATCTTCTCACGAATTGGGAGTGAGCAAATACAAAAAAATAAAATAAAATCGCCCTTTCTGAATTTAAAAAAATAAATCAAAAAATGATTTGGACGCTTAAACCAATCCTCAAGGTTGTGCCCTATTTGGTAGAGAGCACTTCTCAATGCCATTTTGCTCGCGTGTCAGCGATCACCCAAGAATGGCGCTTGGCACGAGTGCCGGATGAGCATGCCGAGTGCGCAGTGGTTGTGACGGCACGGAGACAAACGTGCCGTTCAAAAGCAAGTTTTTTTTTAATTCAAATTATTTAAATTTTTTTTTGAACTTTTTAGGATTTATTTGCACGTATTCCAAACGTTGAAATGTCCGCTTATCATCAGAATTCCCTTTGCCGCCGCCCTTCTGCCAATGATTCAGAAAAATTGGCTCAAAATTTCGCGTCCCCATACCAACACCAAACTCAGAGCACGACAAACAAAACTACCGTATCTCCACCACAGTGTTACCAAAAATACAGTACCCTACCATCATCATACACGCCGGTACATCGTACGCAAAGCGCAGATCGCGCTTCCATTGAGGCGTGCAGGTGGCGACATGACGATGCGGAAGACGCATTGCGCAGCGCGCTGACCGATGTGCAACGTGAGCAGGCGGCTGCGCGCGCGTACAGCAAACGGTGTCAATGTGCCGAAGCGGAACGCATTGAGCGTGCCATCCTCACAATTTCGGAGGGCCTGCGCAGACCGCTGGTATATAAAACATTGGGTCTAATTTGACAGAATGTTGTTGTTATTTATTTTGGGAACCGGTGTCGAAAGCCCAGGCAGAGGTCAAGGAGGAGTTGTTACGAGTTCGACTCGCTCAGCTGATACTGAACTTGGACCCGGACAACGATTCTCAGCACGTGCCGCGTCCATCCGATAAAGTCTCTAATTAATTTTGAATAAAATTTAAAAATAATTTTAAATTAATATTACCAAAAGTTCCGTTGCAGCAGATGCCCCACGGGTTCATGCCGCAAGACTACAAGGAGGCGTTGCGGGCGCCGATTGCACTTTTGCGTCAGAAGTTGCGCTTGCTAGAGCACCGGCTGGTGCATGAGGACGCGGACGGAATTGGCACTGAGTTGCGCCAGATCAGCGCAACGCCACCTCTGTTGCGCAGCGAAGAGCAGCGGCGTCGGCAAGAGACGCTCAGCGTTCGCAACGGAGAGATTGCACGCATGACGCCATTGATTGGCATCTTGCAGCATAAGCTGAGCGCGCTGGACGGCGCGTGCACGCGCAGAGTGCACACGGAGCAGGTGCCGCAACAACAACAACAACAGTTTAACTACCGAATTGTTGAAAATGGTATTAACAAAATACACAATTCATGTCACTTGTTGCTAAAGCATGCAATTAATCTGATCTCTTAATGACCCAAGCAGCATTTCGTTTGCCCTTAAGAAAGTCGTCCAACGCCTTATGCAGAGCGCAAGACGGTGCACGAGCTACTGAAGCGCATCAGCGGCGAGATTGAGACAATTCACGAGCTCTGTCGTCGGGACGAGGTGCGCGACCGGCTGGACGCTGTGTTGGGAGTGTTGAAGCGCGTCGCCGCGTCCGTTGATCAGATAACGGCGACGCTGGACGGCACCACCGGCTCGGATGAGCAGCGACGGACTGCGCAAGGAGAACAAATGGAACAGCAGCAGTCCGCGCAGTTGGAGCAGCATTTTGCGTTCAAAATGGAAGGCATGAAAGGGGGGGGGGTTAAGATAACAAATAATTTAACCGTAAATGATTAAATTTGTAAATGTTCAGACGGAACACGCTGCAGCCCAAGCAAATTGGAGCAGGCCATTGAGCGTCGAGAAGCGGAAAAAGCGTCACAAATACAGAACAAAAAGCGAACCGAGCAGCTGATGAAGGAGATGATGGCCATGTTCAGACAGCAACAACAAAACCAAAACCAACAGCAGCAGCAGCAGCAAAGTTCATCGACTTGGAAAAATCAAACTTTGGTCATTTCTGAGCTTTTTTATTTATTTACATATTATGGCGGATCGTTTACTTTAAAATTTAAAAATTGAGAAAAGTTCAGAGTTTACTCAGCTTAGCTGCTTTTTACATTTTACGACTTTTGTAGCTCGCTCAACAACGCCTGCCAGCGACCGTCAACAGGCAGTGGGTGCACGCCGTTGAATTAAGCGCGTATTTTGCACGCCATCCGACTGTGGTTGCGCACTGTGTGCAGGCAATCGTGCTGGCGGCACCCGGTGCGGAGCCGAACTTTGTCGGACCTGCACATCCTACACGCCTGCAGCAGTGCGCCATCGACTTGCACGCGACACAGGCAAAGGAGGCGGACGGAATGGGTAAGTAAGTGATTGGATATTTGAGCATACTGTAGGAGTTACCGCCGTATCAAAATAATTTTTGTTAAATTTATTTAGGTAAATATATTTTTGAAAAATTTCAATTTCGCTAATTCTTTAGACGATTAATTTTATAGGCTCCGAAAAGGGCACCGGTGGCAAAGAGCGTGCCTATGATCGGATGAAAAAACGCCGATTTGATCAAACTCCGCGCATTCTTCGACACCAAAACATGCCAAATACTTTACAATATGATGAAGTTTATTCTTATTAATTTCCATTATTTATATACATTTAATTTAAATAAAAAGGACGTGGATCATGTTCCGGCATTTAAAATTGGCGCATGTCCCCCTTCATATTTGCCGAGAGACGAAATGCCAAAACGGCAGACGCAATCGTTTCAACAATTATTGGAAGTGCCGACGTAACATTTTTGGAACATATTTTTAATTAAATTGTATTTTTAAATTTCAAATTTTAGCAGAACCCAACAACATAAGTTTTTACAGCTCCACCAGCAGCAACATTATCTTTGGTAAGCAGAAAATGCATAATTTTTATTTTTTATATTTAATTTAGGAAATCTTTTACTTTAACCGAATTAATAATATATCAATTTTCTTCCCGGTTTTTTAATTTATCAATTTTCTTCCGGTTTTAATATAGCTATCAATTTTTTCCTCGGTTTTTTAATATATCAATTTTCTTCCCGCTTTTTTAATTGCTTTTTTAATATATCAATTTTCTTCCCGCTTTTTTAATTGCTTTTTTAATATATCAATTTTCTTCTCGGGTTTTTAATATATCAATTTTCTTCCTCATTTTTGCCCACGGTCGAGACAGGTGCACTTTTCTTTCTCTTCCATTGCGGAAGCCAATTTTGAGTCCATCAAATTGGGTCACGTGAATTTTTAAGTTTGGTTGGAACCGTTTTAAAGTGTCGGCCAATTTGATTGGTTGAAGGAATTGATGGGATGAAACAAATGGCCCGGTCCGGGGGCCAAATGTCGGAGACGATGAACTCTTTTTATAAGAACATTTTGAGTCTTTGTTAAAAACAATTTGTTTTTTTTGACAATTTAAAAAACAATTTTTTTATTAACCCAATTTTAAGAGCTGTTTTTGAACAATTTTGAATAAAAAATTAATGTTTTTTTTTGATTCTTAGTTTTCTATTATAAAATTTTTCATTTTGAAAAAAATTATTGTTAGTTAAATTTATCAAAAAATCCCTAAATGATTTTGGTTTAGCTTGACATTGTGACAAATAATGAAAGTGAACTTTCTGATCAAATTTTTTGCCAAAAATAAAACTCCACGGTCTCAGTCAATTTGTGCTGGTAACATTTGTCGGTAAGGAGTAGGGGGCTCTTAAAACCTTTAAAGTTATGCATTTTTAATAATCTATTTTTCTTCAAATTTTAATTAATTTGAATAATTTCAGCAGTTCACAAGACGAGGAGGCGGAGGAGGAGGAGGACGACGACATGACAGCGAGCAGTACAAGCGCGTTGGACAGTTCGTCACTGAATGTGCCAATCCTTTTCCGCAAAAGGCTTTCGATGTGCTCAGAGCCGGTACGAGAAACGGCCATTTTGACGGACGAAGAAGGTATTAAAACTAAATTTAAATTTTACATTAATTTTAATATCTTTACATTTTATTAAAGTGCTTTTAATTCCGATTTATCAGAAAGCCAAGAGGAAAGTATCACCGAGGTATTTTTTCTGAGACGACGAAGAAAGCATGCCATGCTGAACGCGGTCATTTACCCGGAGACCAAAGTTCGTTTGCGCGCGTCCCTAAGGCACGGAAACAATTTTGAGGTGAATTTTGCTTTAATTTAAATCACATTTTTATGCTTTCAAATTGCTTTTTTACCGCTTCACAATTCAACAAATTATGGATGGTCTCTGATCAGATCAGATTTCTTCAGGTGGTGGTGGAACGCGTGTCCGACTGTGGCCGTGACTCGGTGGTGATGGTTTCCGAGGAGTTCTTCGACAAGCGCGTTCTGATCCGTTCCGGATCCCCCCTCCGGCACTCCACCGTCATGGAAGAAATGGAAAGCAGTGACGAAGGTGCAATTGAGAAGCGAAAAAATAATAATTGCATTTGACGCGTGAAATGTTCAATTTGCTAACGCTTAAAAACTGAACGAATTGTGCCTCCTCTATCAGGCAGGGTTGGCACAAAAGTCAATTACGGCACTTTGTCCAAAAAACACTTTGTTTTGGCACTCTGTCCATATTCCATATCCTTGAAGTGCCATTTGTCGTTTGAATTACTTAATATTTTAAATTTGCTCCTCATATTTTGTATAAAATTTTACATTATTAATGCACCAACGCAAAATTTTGCTATTTGCTGCTTTGTATGAAAATGCGCCAATCCAAAAAAAGTTTAATTTTCATAAATCATTTTAATTAATTTATTTTCTATAGTATTTTTATGATAAAATTTTGTTAAAAATTAAAATTAAATATTTTAAATTATTTTCCATATAAATTTAAATATTTTTATGTGTGCAAATAAAAGTGCCGTGTCCGCTTAGCTTAGTTTGAATGAATGAAATTGAATCTATGTGTATAAAATTTAAAAAAAAGGTAAAGCTCTAAAACAATATTTTAATTTTGAAGGATTCCCAACTTCCTCTCCCGGAATGCTTGTCGATGCACACACCAAAATGGCAATTTCGATTAGTGCGCGCAGTGACCGGGACTCAGTGCATGCTTTTCTGGAGCAAATTCCATGTGGACAAATTGGTTTGAAAGTTCAGGTAAATTAAATATATTTTGTAACTTTTGAATATTAAAAAAATTAAAAATAATCAGTTAAAATATAAATTAAGAATTCTTAAAAAATGTGCACATTTTTAGGCTCCGTCCACACTATCGCCCACAATGGCAGCGAACCAGCAGCAGGCAACGGATCCGGATCAAAAAAGTGGCCAAAGTGTGGGCATGGCAAACTCTCTGGAGTGGAGGGACAACGTTTTCAGAGATGTAACGCAAAAACCGAACAAAATCCTTAAACTAATTAATCATCAATTAGCAATAATTAGCAATAAATTTACTTCAGATAAAAGTCAGCGAGGGCGTTGCCGATCTTGAGAATTCGTCAAGATCACTTCGCTCCTCTCGACGTTCATCTCAAAAGTCGCTTTTAATGATTCATGACGGCATGGAAGAGGTTGAGGACATTCCAGCCTACGTTATTAAGGTATTTCTTTAAATATTATATTTAAATAAAATAATTTAATTTAATTTAATCGCACTTTTCCCTTATTAATTAAAATACAATTCAAATTTAAGATGGGCTCAACAGCGTCAATAACCTGCGAGCTTAACAACGATTGTGTTGAGCTTAATTCCAAAATTGAGGTCCAAATTGTAATGTTTTATTATTTAAATTAAGAAATTTCAGTGGTTTCGTGGCCAAAATGAGCAAATTGTTCCGCTTGGCAACAAATTTGAGCGTATTCGGGAAGATTGGACGGAGCTTTTGGTGATTTCGGATGTGCAGCCAGAAGATGGGCAATTATATTCGGTCAAAATCAATGGAGAGGTCAACAAATTTTCTAATCAAAATTAATTTGAATTATAAATCAAAAATTTAAATTAATTTTAATTTTTTCGAGTCCAGCTTTACCCTGTCGCATATTTGATCGTTGAAGAGCATCGCGACGATGACGAAATGGAAGGCTCAACTCCGTCGGGCCAGACCGTTGTTGGCTTGTGGCCCGAGCCCCAATTTCTCACGGCACCCCAAACCCAGTAAAATGATTAATTACATAATTAATAAAAGTAATTAATCATTTAATTTTTAGATTTGTTCTCCAATGCGAAACGGCAATTATTTCAGTGCAAATGAATCGCGCCAATTTGAACGTCATTTGGCATAAAGATGGCCAACTTTTGGACGCCAAATCGGACGAAAAATGTGCGGACGGTCGTCCACGGATTTGGATGGAAAGTACGACGACCGGATGGTACAGGTGGCAGCAGATTTAATGATTTTGTGTTTAATTTTAAATTTTTATTTTTTGTTAAATTTAAGAATAATCGTCAACGATGTCCAATTTTCTGACCAGGGCTATTATTTTGCACAACTTGCAGAACGCCAGACCAATGTTCAGCTGATTGTTGAAGGTCAAATTGAACAATTATCGCTAATTTGATCTAATTACAAATTTTAGAGCGAATTGACGAGCGTGAAGTGCAAGTGTCGTCGGCGGAAACGGACGACGAGGAGCTCGGAGACTATTTGGTCCCGTTGGGATCCACGGCGACAATCGCATGCGAAGTTATTTTTAAAACAATTTTAATTATAAATATTTAATGTTATTTTAATTACTTTTAGCTCGAAAATGTCAGTTTTGGCTATGAATTGCATTGGCAACGCAACCATAAAGTAAGAATACTAATACCGTGTTAATATTATTACTAAAATACTTTGAATTGCCCATTTAAGGATTTGGACGATCGAATTGCCTCCGGGGATGGCAAATTTGAACATGTCGTGAATAAGACGAAGCATTATTTGATCATTCATAATGCTCAGCCTGATGATTCTGGTCAATTTTTTCCCCCCAAAAACTCTCTTATACTAAAAAGTCAACCTTTTAAAAATTAGAAAAAGAAACAAATTCCGTTTTTTATAGTTTTAAGTAAAATAATAATAATAATAAATTTGAGCATTTCCAATGTTTAGGCGTTTATTGCGTACGATTAGGGGACGCAATGTTCAAGGTGGCCCAGATCACAATCTCCGGCGAGTTCGGCCAACAAAACCTTTCCGGAAGCCGACTTCGGCGCATCTCCAGTCAGTCGCTGAACCGACTTGAAAAGGACGCGCAGACGAAGGCAAAACAGAAGGCGAAATCTCCTCAACGCGGCTGACCTTTTTAATTTTGCAAATTAAATTTTTTGTCGCGCATTTAAATTTTATAAAATAAAATTATGCTTTGAAAGCAAAATAGTCAATAATATTTGATTGATCGCAGCTTTGGAGTTTTTATTTTAATTTATTTTGCCAATTTTCTTTTTTGGTTTTCACGCATTTTACTCTTAAAATTGGAAATTTAAATTGGGAAAATGCAAAAAATGGATTAATAAAATGCTTTTGGCACAAAATATTCATTACAAATCATTGCTGTTGTTTAATTGGAAATGCCATCAATTTATTGTCAATAATCATAAAAAATAAATAAATATAAAATTATTACGCAATTTATCAGTTAGTTGTTATTCAGTGCAACACGAACGATGTTCATCGAATGTGGCGGCCCCACGACACTTTGGCTGCCATTCCCTCTCCACACAAACACTGCCCGTCCAAAAAGTTCATCAAAAGCTTTGCGATATTCCGTACTAAAAGAAAAATAATATATTTAAATAAAATTATTTCTTAGTAAATTCTTTTAAAATAATTTTAAATTGAAATGAAGCTGTGACGGGATGCCACTATTTTTAGACACTAAAAAAATAAGGCTTTTGCCTCCTGAAATTGGTTTCCTCCAGCCCTAGTTATGACAAATCAAAAGATAATTACCTTCATAAAATATGTAATTTAAAATAATTGCACAAATAAAATAAATAATTAAAATAAATAAATAATTTGCCTTAGCAAATAAAGCAGCGGTGCGTTTAGCGCCCCGGTCAAATCGGTGGCCAAATGCAGCAAATACGAGGCGAACACGGACTGCACATTGTTGAGGCCAAAAGTCGGCAACAAAATCAAAAAAATGGCATTCAAAAAGTATCCGACAGAAACCAGCAAAACAATGGAGGCCAACGAATTGAACAGACGGCGCGTGTAGTCGGCCTCCGCTGAATGGCCCCCGGGGGGGGGGGGGNGGGGAGAAGTTTTGGCATTTTTAAATTCCAAAATTGAATTTACGTTTTATTTCATTGTTCGTAAATTTACGAATTCGAATGAGCGCCCAAATGGCCAAATAACAAAATAATGTAAGCCCCGTGAAAATCATTGCGTTGTAAAAGAGTTGTCGGCCAACACTTCCCACGTAAAGGTCGCTCAGCGAACACGAGACCATTCCAAAATTAATTATTTAAATATATTTATTTAACTATTTTTAAATCATTTTAATTAATTTTTGTTTATTTGCTACCGGTCACTCGTTTGAAGTACGTTCGTTAGGAATAGAAGCCAAACTGCGTATGAAGCATAGGCAAAGCATGAACAAATCACGACGGACAAATAAATCTTTGGGTTGGCCATTGCGCTCCTAAAATTGAATAATATTTAAAAATAATAATAATAAAATAATTCTTTTCATTTGGCAATTTCTTACCAAACCGGTGCAGCAACGCTAAGCAAACGGTCAATGCCAACAGAAAGCATGGCACCAAGCAGCAAATTGACGCCAATTGCTGGGAGAATTTGAATCCAAAAGCAACTGCGAATTGGGATAAAATTGGTCCCGCTTGCCACGATCTTAATTAAGCATAAAACTTTTTGTAATCGATAACAAAAAATTTAATTTTTACAAAAAATGGCGGAATATTTGTCGAAAAGGTGGCTATGGAGCAAACGGCGTCAAACCCGATCAAAATGTTGCAACGACCGCGAAGGCGTCTAAATTTGTTTTTTTAGAAATTTAACAAATTTAAAATGTTTAAATTAAATTAAATTTTAAATTAATACTTGCTACGAATGGTGACAAAAAGAAGTGCGACGTTAAAACCAACGCAGGCAATTGCCAACATAAAGCGTAGCGTGCCAAACAGAACCAATTCCGGGTAGAGACCGGGATTTTTGTAGACTTCATAAAACTGAAATAATGCATTTTAATGTTATTTAAAAAAAAGATCATTTTAATTATAGCCTTTTTTGCCTTTTAAACTTACACTTGGGTTTGCTGAAAGTGAAGCAACGTTCATTTGAAAGTTGTGGGACGAGAAACTTCAATTATCAAAATTCTCAAAAACTCTGAAATTGATCTTTGAGTATTAAAATTGATCAGTTCGTTTTTATGATTGGGGGCGGACAGGACGCGAACATTATCATTTCATAAAAGAAATTTAAATTAAGACATATTCACAAATAGGTAATAAACCAAAGAATTATGCAATTATTTTTGTGATTAAATTGGTAATTGCATTGATAAAATGGAAAAAGTGCTGAATGGGGCGGCCATTCCGGAATATAATTTTTAAGGGCTCATAAACCAAAAAAAAGCTCAATAAACACAATTTAATTAAATAATAAATGAAAGTAAAAAGTAAAAATATCAAAAAAAAAACAAATTTTAGTTAAAATTAATTGTCCAAAAGATAATTAATGCTTGCTTGACGGCTGTGTCCCAATGAAAAATTGGTATTTTAATATAAAGCAGATGGGNTTGATGATGAACATAAATTATGCTAATAATATTCGTCCTGTCATGCCCCCCGGTTGTCCAACTAAAAGCATCCATTTGGTCACCGAAAGGGTCCGTCCCCCAATTATTCTCTGAATTACTTTAAAAATTTAAAAAAAATTTCGGAAGATCAAAAAACAGTTGCCCTAATCTAAATGAAACAATTTATAATTTAAAATATTTAATATTGTATATTGCGTTGTTCGTTTCAAAAAAATAAAAAGGAATTTAGATTTTATTAGCTTAATTTAAACACAAAATTTATAATGTCAAGAAATGTCCGAAGGTTTTACCTAAATTACTCAAAATGTGTCGAAGACAAAGACGACAAAATGGCCATGGGAATGAAAATTGGGCAATTCACACCAAACAGATACATTTTTGTCGTTAAAAATAAATTTTTTTTATTAAATTCGTGAGAATTTTCAAATATAAAATACCAAGAAATAATTGTCATTATTTAATGCTTTTGTTTCGTTGGTTAATTTTAATTTCTTAAAAGAACTGTGACGTTTCATTTGTATCCCAGAGTTTGTCCAATTTGGCCAAGATTTTTTCGGATAAAAACCCACACAATTAGGAAAAATTTGTCCAAAAATTATTTCCAAAAATGCTTTTTTGTTAACTAAAATTGTTAAAGTTTGATAGACCAAAAAAGAATTAAAAAAACAATTTATTGTATTTAACAAAAATTTTAGAATAAAAAAAAATGATGAATTTCCTTTTAAATTTGCAGTGCACAAAATGAAAGCCTTTGTTTGTTTGCCCAAAAGCGTTGCCAATGAGCAGCATCCAAAGGCCAATTCCGCAATTCCGGCCTAAATTAATTCCAAACGTCGCTTGTTTTAAAGTCAAAGTCAGTCATTCGATATCAATCGGCGGCGGCTATTGGCATTTTGTTTTGAAAAAAATAAAAATAAATTCTGAGAAAAAATGCTATTAGCAAGAACATTTACTTATCATTTTGGTATATGTGCTAACAAATTTATTAATTAATAAAAATAAATGATTAAGTAATACGCCAAAGATTTCATCCGAATATCTCTTAATTTTTTAAGGGTACTCGATTCAAAATTCTTTTAATTTCGAAACATTTTTGGGGTAAAATGCCCGGACGGACGGACGGGAAGCTCTAAGGCCAAAGCTGCAAAAGCAACTGACTGAACTGCTCGAACTTATGTATAAGAATTTGCTGAGATGTGTAAATTAATTGTATTTTTGTGGAAATAGTTTCATCCATTTAATATGTATGTTTTGTTTATAAATATAAATCAACATTTTAATATATATATATTTTTTTGAATAAATTTGTGATTTTGAGCGACCATTCCATTTTGACACAAACGTCGCGCGACTTGTGAAACTGGTTTGGTAGAGAATCGAATAATTTATTCCCATTGAAAAGTCCGCAAATTATCCTCCAAAATGTGCAATTTGTCCAAATTGCACTGATGAGAGCCTTTTTGTTTGCCTTTCAAAAAAAATTCTCTTTTTAAAATGAAAATGACGAATGCGCATGTTTTTTGCAACGAATGTTTGCCTAAAATATTTAATTTCAATTAAATAAGATACTTTTATTTTACTTTTCAAGCGAAGAACGGTTCATCTACAATGTTGTCGTCTTCCATGAACTTCAAGACTCAGTTAATGAATTTTCAGGAGCTTGACTTGCCATAAGATTGCTTTAATTATTCACTAAATGTTTTAATCAAAAACCCTTTAATATTTATTTGCTTACATTAATTAGTTTTTATTCTCTTTTTTTTTGCACTATTTGAACGGCTTGACAATGATAGCATTTTCGAAGGGGGCGATACAAAACCTTTTTTCACACGAAATTTGTGAAAACGGGCAGATTTTGAACTTTAAAAATGCCAAAGGAAAATGCCAAAAGAGAAAAATGCCGGCACGAAACGGCGCCGGAATCTTTGTCCGTGTTGCAATTGCCTTGGTAATAGAAATTCAAATGAAATGTTTCGGCCCCGATCCCGAGTCGGGGATGGGGTTTTCGGGGCTAGAAGTGTCGGGGTCGGGGAAAACCCCGAAAAATGGCCTAAATTTGCGGGGTCGGGGACGGGGTCGGGGTGTCAACCCTAAATTAAACGATGCGCGAATAAGACCAAAGGTAAAATGATTATGGAGAAGGTATTTAAAAATATGTATAAAAAAATGAATGGGAAAACAATTAGGTAGGTAATAATGAAAAAGTAAATAATACATAATTAGTTAAAAAACAAAAATGCGAAAAATAATTCACGTCCACACTTTTTGCATTGCTCCTTCTCCAAAGGTCGCATCGGGGAGCCGATCGGACAGTTGAAGTCCGTCCAAAATCGGCCAAATTCTTAAAAAAAAAAAATTCAATTTGGCTTCTACGCCCTCCGAATACTCCTTGAAACTCTTTTAGCAAATGCATGTTTTGTATTTGAAAAAATAACTTTTTCCAAAACCACATAAATTTTAAGTGTAAATCGAGGCCATCTGAACGGGCACAATTCTGCCTCGGCGAACATTTTGCACGCCGTTTTGTGCTGTCGTGACAGCGTGACCGGCTTTAGGGCCAACAACAGTTGCCAAAAGTTCAGTTTGTTCTGCTGATCGGAAGAGCTTTTCATTGAATGCTTTCCGATAATCCGAACTAAAAATAATATAATGTTACATTAAAATGAGTTAATTTTGATTAATGGTCAAGCCGCCGCTACCTGAAGATGTAAAGGATCGGGGCGTTGCCAAGGCCGGAAATTCCGGTGAAAATGCCGAGAATGTAAATGCCAAAAACAATTTGCACTTGGCTCAACGAAAGTCTGGTGAGCAAAATCAGAAAAGCGGCGGTGAGAAAGTAACCGACGGACACAAAGATCACATTCACCAGCAAACACTTGAATATCCGCTTTGTGTAGTCAATTTGGGCTAAATTTTAATGTTGTTAATATTAATAAATAATTCCATTTCC
>MEIZ01000032.1:477001-510871 GCA_001723225.1 Globodera ellingtonae | reverse complement strand
ACCAGAACACTGCCCTAAGTGAATTACCTAATTAGATGTTAATTTAGAGTAATTAGGGGCAAATTAAATATTTATTTTAGTTTTACGATGCTTTCAAAGATGCCGATTTTCCCATCGGTTTTATTGTAATTTGCGTCGTACGTTTAATGCTTGCAATTCTGGGCTTGATTTTCAATGGAGCACTGATTTTTGTCACTTTTCGAAGCCGGTTAATTTAAATAAATAAATGAATAAATAATTAATTAATTATCAATTTAAATGAACAAAAACAATGCTTTTCCTCGCTTTTAGACGCCTTCGGAGTCGCTGCAATGCGTTGTTGGCATTTGACGCTGCTTGTGTCGGAATTGCATTTGTCTGTAACATTGTCACATTTGCCGTCGTGTGCTTGGGACAGAAATTCATCAAACTTCGACAATGTTTTTGGCTTCAATTTGTGCCAACAATTTTCATGAATTTGTTGCTGAATGCCATGTTAGCTGTTGGCATTGAACGCCTTGTCAGTGTTGTGGCGCCGTTTTGGTAAATATTAATTATTATTTAAATAACTATTTAACAAATTTACTTCAATTAATTAGTATTTAAATAACTATTTAACAATTACTTCAATTAATTAGTATTTAAATAACTATTTAACAATTTACTTCAATTAATTAGTATTTAAATAACTATTTAACAATTTACTTCAATTAATTAATATTTAAATAATTAACAATTTACTTCAGGGCGAATGCACTTAATTCAACGCTTTATGTGGGAACATTGATTTTGCTATGCTTTGCATATGCCGTTTATGCGATGATCAGACTTTACCCGATCAGTCTGATCGAAACTCCAGACATGTATTTAAAACATATAAATTTGTTTAATAATAATAATTAAATTAAAAATTATTCATAGGCCGGTGGCATGCACAATGAACGATCTTTACCAAGGCGAAGTGGGCACGGAACTGTTTAGAAATTGCATGCTTTTCACCGGGCTAACAATTCTGTGCTATGCAATTATTTGGGCAACGCTTTGCTTCAAGAAAGCCAACCAGAACACTGCCCTAAGTGAATTACCTAATTAGATGTTAATTTAGAGTAATTAGGGGAAATGGAATTATTTATTAATATTAACAACATTAAAATTTAGTCCAAATTGACTACACAAAGCGGATATTCAAGGGTTTGCTGGTGAATGTGATCTTTGTGTCCACCGGCTACTTTCTCAACGCCGGTTTTTTGATTTTGCTCACCAGACTTTCGTTGAGCCAAGTGCAAATTGTTTTTGCCATTTACATTCTCGGCATTTTTACCGGCATTTCCGGCCTTGGCAACGCCCCGATCCTTTACATATTCAGGTAGCGGAAGAAGACAAATGGGATGCCCCCGGTAGCTCAGTTGGAAGAGCTGCCCACGGATTGGGTGGAGGTCGTGGGCTCGAATCCCACCCGGGGGTTACCATGTTGCCTATTCTTTACTCCTTTAATAACTAAAATTTAATGTATTATTTTCAGTTCGGATTATCGAAAGGCATTCAATGAAAACTTCCGATCAGCAGACGTTGTTGACCTTAAAGCCGGTCACGCTGTCGTGACAGCACAAAACGGCGTGCAAAATGTTCGCCGAGACAGAATTGTGCACGTTCAGATGGCCTCGACTTACATTTAAAATTTATTTGGTTTTGGAAAAAGTTTTTAGGCACTTCCGATTTTCAAAATTAACCGAATTTTTTTCAATCGGTAAAAATCGGTTTAGCGTCGACACTGATCCAGTTTGCATTTTTTGAAAAGATTCAGTCACAAATTTTCGCAATTCGACAAAAACGGAGGTCATCATCCATATTCTTGTGTTTTTAACTCAAAAAACCAATGTGCAAATGTACCAATTTGTGTGATTTCAGTGAATTAAAAACGATGTTAGCATAAATTGAAATATTTTAATTTTCTTCACCGATCACTTTGCCCAAAAACTTGACGCAAACTTCGCGCTGTAACGGAAATTTTTGGTCTTTTCGCGGTGCAACTTCGGGGCTGGTCAGCAACCAGTTCACTTGGACATCGACCTCCGGAAATTCCCTCAGAATAGACACCTAAAAATTAAAAAATAAATTTTATAAATTATTAAAATAATTTAAAAAACTTCTGAAAATTTGCCAGCCAAAATGCTTTTTGTATTGGACAAACAAACCGATTGGCGATACCAATATGTCCGACCGGGCTCAAGCGGGCAAGTGATGTTGCTGTCGATGCAGGCATTTTCTAAAAATAAAAAATACTTTAAAAAAACAACAAATTTTTCGTTGGCACAATGCCAACAACCATTTTCCATGTGAAACTTTGTCAACGCGCCGTGTGCATCGCCCAAATGCGACCAAACTGCCGTTTTCAACTGCTCAACACGGCGATCTTCATCGAGAATACGAATTACCTAATTAAGCTTTTGCCTTATACCCGGCTTAAAGCCAATTTGAATTTGATATTCCTTTCCGCGCACAAAATCACAACGATCCTTGCGAACACAGTCCAGCACGCCAACGTGGACGACTTCAAATTGTGACTCTAAAAAAATGTTGTTTTTCATTTTTCATTTTATTTTTAAATAATTAAAAATTTATATTTATTATTTACTGCAATTTTTATAGCGAATTTGGTGAAAAATGCGCCCGTCCTCGCAGTAAATGCACAGAAAAGTAATCGCCGACAAAACAAACAAAGGACGAAAAATTATGCCCATTATGGCATTAAATGCAAATATATTAATTTTGTAAAATTGAGAAAGAATTTAAAAATAAAATAATATAATACTAACTCCTCGCACCGACATATACATAAAATATTCTTTTCAAAAGTTGCGAAACAAATTAAATTAATTGCAATTTGTTCACTAATTTTGTTTAGGCTTATTGGGCTAAAAGCTCAGCGTTTTCTCTCTCCGCAAAGGTTTGGCCGAAGATTTGTGAAATGGCCAAGACTGACACCGACAGCCGCGGGAAAGACCAATTTATTTATTTATCCGATCATTTTATCCAATCGATCAATCAATCAATCAATCAATTGCAATCCACGGACAGATTAAGCTAGCCCCGCCTCGGACAAACTTTGCAAATAATAATTCCACGGTTACCAATGGAAATTATAAGAATCGGTAAGAATTAGAGCATATAAATACAATGGGCAATTGTTATTTTAAATTCTCATTTTTTATTCCAATTGTTATGCCATCGGTTTTATGTTGCCATGATCTGTTTTTGGATCTATTCTGTTTTTCAAGCTAGAATCCTGGACATAAGCAAGCTTATGCTTCAATAAAAATGATAAAGCGTATCAAAACGTCGACGACCATCGCATTTTTTCAAGAATAAAATTATTAAAAATTAGCAATAAATGAGCAAATAAATTCCGTGAGCTCCGCACCGAGTCGTGTAGTGAACACACCGAATGCCCCGGGCCCAGATATTCCTCATTTTGTGCAATTAAAAACTAAATTTTTTACTTTTATTGATTAATATTATATTTAATAAATTCACATTTCCAAAGGACAACCAATCTGCTGACTTTGACAATATGGGTAAATACAATCATGCCACAATTTGCTTATTCGGGTGCCCTTTATGGGCTATTCATCAAATGATTCCATCTTTTTTAAAGAGAAGAATAAAATGCGTTTACACATTTACATTATTTATAATAAATTAATAAAATAAATTAAATTGCTTTAAATTATTTTTAAAAAAGATAAATAAAAAATTAAATTTAGGCATGACAGCATTTCAGTTATATATTTTATTAATTGCCCAATTCTTCGCAATTTATGGTAACGGAAAATAGCAAAACAAATCTATCTTTAAATAAGGATTTTATTAACTATATTAGAAGACAATTATTCTTAATTAAAATAATTTAAGGAATTGAATCGTTGTCGAATAACGAAAAAAAAGAGTCAATTAACGACTTAGAAGCCGCACTTGTGATCCAATATAATGGCCCTTATTTGAAAAAACTGAAAAGTTTTACGGAATTTGACCCAGCGTTCCAAGACTCGTGTATCAAATGGCATGACGCATTTAACAAGTGAATTTTTAATTGTTTTTTAAAATTCTAATTACAAATTTAGCATTAAAGAGTTACTAAACAATTGGGAAATTTTACGTTTCACAATTTTGGAGAAAAGGGAGTTAGAGAATGACTTCACAAATGCCAACGGTGAAAAAGGCATTTTTATTTTATATAAATTTAAATGGTTTTAGACCTCAAAAATTTTATCGAATACAAACCGCAGTTTAAAAAGGAAGTTGATGGCACAAAATTAAAAATCACCGAAGCGATGAACGCAATTTACGAAGCCAACGATTCAATGCGGAATGAATTAGCCAATTCGAAACGTTTTACCCAAACAATTTCAATTATTGATGGTGATAAATGGAATAAACAAATTAAAAATTGGATAGAATTTATAAAAAATACACAAACATTGGATATTAAAAACAATGAAATTTTAAAAAAGGTAATTTTTTTTTTCATTTCTGTTCAATGTTTAAAAAATAATTAAATATTTGTTATTTAAAAGCCTTTGGTTTTTGTGACAAAATGAATCATTTTGATAAACTGTCTCATTGGGCAAAGCCAAAATACCTAAATAATAATAATTCTTTTTTTAAATTTTAATTTATTGGCGGCGATGGCTGAACTTGACGAAGCAATTTTGTTGAGACCAAAAGTTGTGTTCAAAAACTGCAAAAGTTTAGACTTATCGGAAGCTAAGAGATCGTGTTTCTTATGGCAAGCATTTTACGAAACAATTGACCATTTTTTGAAATTATGGTACGACATTAAAATGATGCACAAAAAAATGGAAACGTCCAAAAAACAAAGCTCAAAAAAGGATCAAATAATTGGTAAACGAATTTTTATTTGTACGTTAAAAAAACAATTTAATTTAATTTGTTGCAGAACCAGAGGCCGATCCCTCCCATTTGCTTACATTTCGTCCAAAATTTTTTCAAAAAATGAAAAAAGGAGGACTAATTTTGACCATTTCTGAGGCAATGAAAGCCATCCAAACGGCAAACCGCGCAATTTTCATTTTAAACCAAGAAGCGCAAGAATGCCCGACTTTCATAGATTTTGGCGGGCATTGGCAAAATCAGGTGAAAGCGTGGGAAGAATGGCACGATCAAAACATAAACAAAATGCCCCGAATGGCCAAGGCCAAACTGGGTATTCATCACAAGGTAAAAATTGTACAAAAATAATTTGTATTATTATATATTTTAAATATTTAATTTGTTTTGAATGTTTTAAAATGGTAAACTGTGCTTTAAGATTACTGACACAAGGAAACGTGTCTCGAAGCGCCTTCGTTGAGAGAGCGAGCTCAACATGTGCGTGTCCATCGTCGATTTGCAATTTCGGGATGCATTTTATTTATATTTTAATTGTTTTTTATTTTTATTTTTTTGTCTTTTAGGCCTGTCTGTCTGTATTTGCTTTTATTATGTAAATGCTGCTTTAATTTATTTTATTTAGTATAAAAAATACAGAGTGACCAGAATACCTTATTTATCAGTGTTTTCCTGATTTTTGTGAGTTTTCCTGATTTTCAAAAATGTGGAAATTTTCAGTGAAAATGGCCAATTTTCTTAACAAATAAGGTTAAAATCTTCAAAAAAGTCCTTTCCATTCTTAAAAAGCTTTAAAAATTAACAATTTTTAAATTTGGTTGCTAATTAACAAATTAGGTAAGTCAAAAATTCAAAATTCTTGGCGGCGCCTATCGGCACCCACCAGAGCTGATTGAAATTTCGTTTCGTAAATTGAGTTTTTTTTCGTTTCGTAAATTGGGGGAAAAAATTTTTTTGTTTCTTTTCGTCGGAAAAAAAATTTGAGTTTTGATCAGCTCTGATCGGCACCGTCGACTCCCACCAACAACAAATTTAAAGACTAAATACAGCCCGGATCTCGGGTAAACCACAAAAATTTGACTGCTCTGATCTTCGATTGTACCCCAAGCATTTTGATCATTTTTCTATGTGATTCTGAGTTGTTTGACCAAGTCAAACATAAAACGAGAAATACAACAAATAAAGTTTTGGCATTAATTCGTATATTTACACGCGTTAAAAATAGTCCTGATAGGCTAATCCTGATTTTTCAGATGTTATTCCTGATTTTTCGGGAGGTTTTCATCTGCTGACTCTCTGATCAAATGAATGCAATTAATGAAAAAGCATAATTTTATCGGGCCAAAATGGCAGTTGCATGTGCCCGATCAGACAGACAATTTATCAAAATGGTGATCGGAAATAACTAAAACTATAAAGTGTGCACACATAAAGCTGTGTTGTGTCCAGAATCCATCAGTAAATTTAATTTGATCAAATTTCATTTTCAAATTTTGTCATTTCATCCCAAAAATGGCTTATCGCCTTCCTCTCGCGCTAATTTCTTTAGTCGGCCAAATTTGGTCTTCGAAATGGTCCAATCAATTTTTGGCATTGTTGAAAATAATTGTTTAAGTTTGTTTTTTGACCTTTTGGCATCAGAAAGCTGATGCTGTGGTGGACTTGTTGGCGACTTCTGTGTTCAAAATTAATTTTTAGACATTTATAATTTTAGTAATTTTAATTGAATAATAAATGCCAACAACCTCCCCCAATTCTTGCGCAGTTTCTTCTACCGATGATGCATTCATTAAAATATTGTTGTTCTCACATATTAAAGTCCTATCTTTCAATTCATTCAATGCTTTTCTCTGTTTACTTTCCACAATGCTCAATAAACGAAGCATTTTTTGGTCTTTTTGTGCTTAAATTTATTTATAAATATTTTAAATTTATCTAAAATTAAAGTTTACCCTCAAAAGTCATACGCAGGCGTCCAACAGTTACATTGTGAAAGAACGGAAGTGATGGGACATTGTAAATGCGTTGAGAGGTCGTCGGTATGCATTTTTTATTCAAAAAATCGACAATTCCTCGCGCACTCATTCGTTGTGCCGGATCGACGTTTAATGTGTTCGAAAGAATGTAATTTAATTAATAAAAAAGATAAATTGTAAAAACCCCAAGATAAAAAGCATCTTTGTTGAAGTATTTTTAATTATTTAATTAACTATTTTTTATAAAATTGTTTAAATACTATAATTAAGTGAAACAGGAGCGGATAATCGGCCGCAACTCGCAGAATGTGTGCCAATGTGTCGTAATATTTATCGGCTAATAACCATTCATCGTTGTCAAAGTCCAACAAATTAAATTGGACGGCTTCGTCATTATCTTCGTCGCCCGTGATTTGATAGCCTCGATAATAGTTGCCAATATAATGAAGCACCGAATTTACGTCCAAATCCTTTAAATAATATTTTAATTTAACAAATTAATATTGAATATTGTATATTATTATTCACATCCTCTCTGCTGAACAAATAATCGTAGTATTTGTGTTGAAGGATTATCTCGTAAATAATTATCCCAATTGCCCAAATGTCCGCTTTCACAGACAACTAAATGAAAAATGTTAAAAGCTTTTTAAATTATAATTTAATCAAAAAATTTTGATCAATTTAAAAAATATAATTATTATTATTATTCACTTCTCGGCGCCGTTTAAAAATGTGTTCGTCCTGTTCCGGGCTCATATATTGCTTTGTGTGCGCAACGACCTCGGGAATTTTGCTCTGATTTTGTTGCACATTATTTGCATACCCCAGCAGCAAATCGGCACCGTCAAAATCGATCAGTTTCAATGCATCGCCATCGCTTTTAACAAACACGTAATTGCACGGCTTAATGTCCAAATGCATAGCGACTGAATTTTAATATAAACTTTTAAAACTTTTTTTTTGTTTAAAAGATTTTATAATTTATTTATTTTTTCAAAAAAAATTCTTCTCTAGTGATTATTCGCAAAAAAAAGGTATAAATAATTCCCCTAATTATGGTTATTAATTACCCGGATGCAATTCTAAAAGTGGCACAACAATTTTCATGGCCATTTCTTCAACCGAAAATGTCCGATTTTCGGCATATAATCGCTCTTTCAAAGTCTCGTCTCCCAATTCAGAGACAATAATCAACAAATTGGTTGCTTTTTCGTGACCACTGAAAGCAAAATTTATTAAATAAATTTAGTTAAATGAATAAATAAATTAATTAAAATAATTTACGCATCGAACAGTTGGACAATGTGCCGTCTATTTGCCGCGTCAATGTGCCGTTGAATCCATTTTAATACGCGAATTGTATTGGAATATTTCTCTATTTCACTGCTCTTTATTTTCTTTATGGCCACACATTTATTCCTCGGGAGCCTGGCCAAGCGATGCTCTCCCCCCGTGAAGCCAACATAAAACTGAACAAATAATATATATAAATTCAATTCAATTCAAATTATCGTAGAGAACGGCATTTTAAGGCCACTCGGGCAGCGCGACTACCGCGATTTAATAAAGTGAAAATTGACTAAATCCCGGTCAAAAAACCGGGACTAATTGACTTTTTAAGCAATTTAATCGTTTAGCACTAATTACTCGATATCTAAAGTCTTAGAGGCTTCCGTATGATATCAAGCTTTTATTCGGTTGGTTTGTTGGTTGGCACTCAATCGTCCGAGCCAGTTCAAACCCCATGGGATCCATTGACTGAATTATTACCTAATTAATTAACCCACAACATGATTAGCCTAATTGATTAAGCCACACCCCGATTTAGAGACAAACTAGGTGCATCCGGGGCGCTAAAGTTTGGCATTTTTTGCTTTAACGTGCCTTTCCATTTGCTCCTTTCCCAACTTTGTCTTTGGTGACGCTTAATTCGATCTCTTCGTCATTTTGCTCGGATTTGTAGCGCATCGGAGTGGACACTTTGTGCGTTCCGCACGTTATAATTCCTTTGGCAAAGGACGGCCCCGCCTCGAAATATTCTAAAAATTAATTAAATTTAAATGGTTTTCAATTAAAATTAAATTAAAATGGGGTTCAATTAAATCAATTAAAATTAAAAAATGGTTTTCAATTAAAATTAAATTAAAATGGTTTTCAATTAAAATTAAATTAAAATAGTTTTCAATTAATAAAATGGTTTTCAATTAAAATACATAAATTTACCTTCAATCTGCCCACTCCCTGCAGCACCAACATTTGTTGCTGAATAAAAGGTCAGCACAATTTGCAAAACGTTTATTATCATCAATGAATTTAAAACATAAACAATAATTACTATTTAAAAGGTGATTTAATGCCAAACCATTTTGCATACGGCCTTAATCACGCCGCCCAAAAAAAAAAAATGTTTTACCCATAAAATCCGATAAATTTGATTTGAATTAAAAACCAAATAAATATAAAAGCAATGTAATTAATATTCATTAGTAGGGCTGGGATTTATATGCATTTGCATATTTAGTCCATTTTGTTGTTATACAATTGGTCTTTTTCTTTTTTGACCATTTTTATGAGGATTTCGAATTTATAATTTGGCAAAAAAATTGATAAAAATGCAGATTTTGTTGGCCTTTTTAGTGCATATAAATCCCAGTTATTAGAAAATTTAAAGCACGATTATATTTACCTATGTAAAATAATTATGCAATGAAATTTTTTTTTACATATTCCACGATTTATTTATTGATTTATATTCAAAACGCATGTTAATATGTATAAAAAAAAGAGGAAGCATTCGCCCTATTTCTTTTCAACCAAATATATGGAGTTCATTTAATGACATTTTGTTTTTGACAAAATACCCAATAATGGACAAAACGGCGAATAAAAAAGTTCACTGACATAATTGGATGAACGCCGAAAATTAATTGCCATGCTTTTTTTCACTTGAAGAATATACAGTTTTTTTTTTGTTTCTTTAATCAAAATTAAATAAAAAACAACAATTTAAAATAATTTTTCATTTTAAATGTCTCAGTTTTAGAGGCTCGTGATGGTCAAATTATGTTTTTGCAAAAATTATTTTGCATTGGAATTGGCATCATCAGACGACGTACTGGCGGCACGTTAACGGTCGTCCGCATATTTTGTTGGCCATTTGTTCGGGACAATGCGCCAAAAACTGCGCCAATTCGCCGACGAATTGTTCTATTAAATATTTCTTAATTTATTTTAAATTCTTAATTAAAACATAAAAATGATTTATTACTTCATAATTCATTATAAATTATTTTACGAGTTAACGGCCAAATAAATGAGAGGATTGACCGCCCCGTTGCAAATCCACATGAAGTTCAGCGCGCATTTGGCAGTTTTTGTGTTTGGCAGAAGCCACTAAAAGTCGGTAAATTGTTTGAATTTTAAATAAATTTAAAAACTGATATACTGTACTTCTGAGTTGTGCCAGAGGTAGTTGAGTACGGTACAATACGCCGTTATGACGAATGCCTGGATGAGAACCTTTCGTTCCGCGCCAGCGCCCGTCTGCCGCAAAACCAGCCCATTTATTCTCTTAAAGGGAACAAATAATGGTGATCGAGATCCCCAAAACAGCACTGATCAGTCGTGATCAGGATGTTTGATCATTAGGTAAACAAATCCAAAAACAGCACTGATCAGTCTTTAGGATGTTTGATCATTATGTACGCTGATCAGTCGTGATCAGAATGTTTGATCATTATGTAAAACAAATCAAAAATAACACTGATCAGTCGTGATCAGAATGTTTGATCGATCATTAAGCAAACAAAAAATTCCGGCGGCACCTTATAAAGAATGGCGAAGAAAATGGCGCCGTAAATGAGACCGGCGATCGGAATGCCGGCGACTTCGATGATTTCCTCCAATCTTTGCACCAAATTGCTTAGGGGCCGCCTTTCGTCGTAGGCCCACGAAAATTGATCGGGCAAATAGGAAATTGCGGCCCACGGGGAGCAAAGTGCCAACGCAAAACTCAGCGAAATCAGTGCCGGAAGCAAAAACCAAAACTGAAAATTGTCCATAATATTAATTAAATTCACAAATATAGTTTAGTCACAGCATTGTAATGCTACTACCTTTAACCGAAATGGGGAGAACAAAAGTTCGTCCAATCGATCGGACGTCATGATAATTAAGCGATTAATGGCCAACACAATTGTGATGATAATGTAAAACACATAACTCGGTGTGACAATAGCGCCGAGTGCCTAAAATAACATTAAATTATTATTTGTTTTGATTTATTATTTAACTAAATAGTGACTAATTTCAAGTCAAAAACTACGGCCTTGTGATATATAAAAAGTGCCTGAGAATGCCATGACTGGAAATTGATTTCATAAATTGTGTAGAAGCCGCTGACGAAATGGACACAAGATTGGGAACAGTCGACGGCACCGAGTGCCAACATGAACTTGTAGGAGTTCAGCTTGAACAAGTCGTTGTCCACAACAATTGCCTAAATTAATATTTAAGACAACTTTTTTTTGATTGAATATTTTATAGTTTTTTTTCACCCTAATAACGATCAAATTGACACCCAAACACATTGCAGAAGCAAACAACATTGTGATGCCGATTATAAATTGTATCGGCATTACATCATTAAATGGTGTTGCCAAAACTTCGGACATTTGCCACGGCACAAATTAAACAAAAACGATTTTTTAATTTGATTTGTCTAAATGCTGAAATTTTTTTGGACTATCTTAAAACTTTTATTAGTTTTCATGCATTACATTTGATACAATTTTCTCACAAATTCATGGCCATGACAATGGCGCGAGAACATTTCGTGTGAATAAATGAATTAATTATAAGTGCTTTTTCACATAAAAACGATCGGAAAACGACAAATTTATTCATTAATAAAATGCGTTAAAAAACAAAATCAGCCCAAAATTTTTGGCGGCGCTGGCATTCTTTCAAATTATTGAGATTTGACTTTTTTTAATTCTTTTATTTTCAAATAATTGTAATTTCGAAGAATATTTTACAAAAAAAGGAATTCTTCTCAAATCCCGTCACTTTTCTTCCATCGGTCTCAGCGACGGATCCATTCCAGAAAGAAGCATCCGATCGAAAATGTCCGTCACTTCGGTGGTCGACGGTTGCGCCGTTTCTGTTGTCGCCGTAGCCGTTGCCGTCGCCGTCGTCGACGGCGTGGTGGTCGTGGTTAATGTGCCATCGTAATTGTGAATTAATTGTTAATTACTATAATTAAGACATATTTATGATTGTGATTAATTGAATAGGAGGTACTTGTGTCTTCGTTTGGGCGTTCAACGACTTCCATCGGAGGACTTCTTCGGAAGCGCTATAAGAAATTGCATGATGATTATGCATACATATAAAGTATTTGAAATCTTTGTTCCTTTAATATGATGGAATTTTGTGTCGCAACAATTTAATATTTTTTAAATTTTATTATAAAATTGATTAAACTATTTAATTTATTAAATCTTACGCTATTCGCATTGACTTTTTGAGGCTGGTAAGCACAGATTAGAAGAACAAAAAGAAAAAAAAGCATAGCAATTAATTTCATTAGGGCAAATATTCAAAATAATTTCAAGCTTTGCTAAAGAATTTTTAAATTCTTCGAAAAATATGAATTTTACTTCTTCTCAATGAATACAAAACCAAAGATTTCTTTGGAGTTTTAAGCAAAGTTTTGTTTTTGACCTTTGAAAAAGCGTTTAAAAATGAACAGTTAAAATACAAAAATCAAATTGTAAGCACTTCAAAAAGACTTTTTGTTTGTGAACGATGAGCGGTCGGGCGGGCGGCGGGTGAACGATTCTTTTTGTTTGCTCTTTGAGACAATTTAAAAAGCTCAAAAAATAAGTCAACAAGAAAAATTGAGGGGGGAAATCGTTTATCTGAGCTTAAGCTTACCCAAATTAGCGTAACTTTGCTTAGAATGGCGAGCGGCACAAATGTTAGCGAATTCGTACTTAGCTCGACAAAAGGAATCGATTGGTAACCGATTCGGACAATATCAGGCTGCTCTGGTGGCATATTATAATAAAATACAAATTCCGATCGGAGCCCCGGACGCTTTCGGTCCGAAGCCCACTCAAGCCAAAACTTCCCAAATCCCGTGCACGTCTTAGGCTAAGCCTAAGCTTGGTCTAAGCTAAGCTTAGGCTTAGGCTTAAGCCTAACAAACCCCAAGGCAGGTTGGCTTAGGCCTAAGCTAGGCTTAATCCTAGCTTCAGTACGTGACTGAATCGGCACTCAGAGTGGGATTCGGACCGGTAGCCGCCCCGGAGTCAAAAGTTCAATTTTTTTTTACCCAAAAAGTGGGCCGGCCGCCTCTTCCTGACATTTATTTACGCACGAGCTTTATTTTTGGTTTTTGTTAATTTTATTTGCTTTAGAGTTTTTGTTTCTATTTTTTTTTCATTTGGGTCAGATAAATTCTCAAAATTGTCAAACAGAACAATGCCATGGCATTCAACGAACATTGAAAGCCAACCAAATTGTGTTGGCATTTAAATTTCAAAGTGATAATTTTCGATGCAATTAAATGAGCAATAATTAATTATTCCCTCAATTTACTCAACCGTAAAAATGTGCCAAATATAATTCAACAAAAAATAAATAAATAAATGCAACTCTATAACTTTATAACTGAAATAACAGAAAAGCACAAAAGGACCAAATAATTTCCCTAAAAAATGAAAAAAAGAAAGTAACGGATTTATTCCGTGTCACATTTCACCATCGGCACGCCGTCGTTGATGCCCAACTTTTCATTTAACTCTTTGAGATAGAAACGGCACTCTCCGCGCAAATATTTCCGAATTCCTTTGGCGGTCGGCCGCTCGTTGGGGTTTCTTTGTATTGATGCCTAAATTGATCAAAAATGGTAATTGATGTTATTTATTTTGTCAATTAATTAAAATTAATTACGAGAATAATTTTGCCCAACGGCGTTATTTTGTTTGAATCGCCGACAACGGTGAAGCGTTCAAATGCATATTTAACGCATTCGTTGTACTCTTTTTTGCCGATGTTTTCACGGCACATAAAATGGTAAGGGTTGCCGACCCGCGGCGTTAACATTTCATACAAAACAATTCCCAACGAAAAAATGTCGCATTTTGGCGTCAATTCATAAGCGCCGCTTATGCGTTCGGGACACGAATAAATTAAAGATCCAACAGAAGATTTGCGAGAGTCGCCAAAGTCGTCCAACTGAAAATGGCAAAAAAAAACATAAAAATATTCAATAACAAAGAATTTAAGTGTTTATTTATACATACGGCTACCGGTCCGAATCCCACACTCTGAGTGCCGATTCAGTCACGTACTGAAGCTAAGATTAAGCCTAGCTCAGGCCTAAGCCACAGGGTTTGTTAGGCTTAGGCTTAGGCCTAAGCCACCCTGGCTGGGGTTTGTTAGGCTTAGGCCTAAGCCTAAGACGTGCAGGGGATTCGCAGTTTTGGCTTGAGTGGGATTCGGACCGAAAGCGATACATTACATTGTTTTTTGGTAGTTTTTCACCAAATAAAATTGCACTGCCAAAATTGTCTATTATTGTCTTCACTTTTACAATTTTTCCCATAAATTCCAAAACATTGTCAGTTGAATCGGCGTCTTCCACAAAAAAGAATTTTGCCAAATTAACATTCAAATGCGTTCCAACTAAACAAATTTATTTTAAAATGCTATATATTTGTAAATAATTAATAAATCAATTAAATTAATTATACAAAAATACATTTATGGAATTCCTCCAACGCCTTTAGCATTTGTTCGTAAAGAGCTTGGACATAACCAAGTCTTTCTTCTTTGTCGCTATTGTGCCAAAATCCATAAAAATCGATCAAAACATTTTCAACCACCAATTTAATCGCCGGTCCGTTTTGTTCACTGCAAAAATAATTTAATTAAAAATTTTAAAATTTATAATTAGGTATTTAAAAGAAAAAAACTGTTTTTGCATTTAAATATATTACCTTTCAAACAATCGCATAATATGTTTAGTTTTGCCCGATAATGCTTTTAAAACTTTAATTTCCCTTTTCATCCATTCGTTGATTAAATTGGGGTCATTTTGAGTGTCAACTTCGGCCAACGTCATGCATGCTTCGTAATATTCCGAATTAACTTTGAAATTCTGAAACAAATTCCTTTACATAAAATGTTAATACAAATAATATTTATGTACATATTTTACTATAAATTTTTGATTTTATTAAAACCTTTATAAAATGTTGCGCTTCAACAAAAGTGGTTCGATTAATGGTAAAAAATGAATTGCCAACTTTTTCCACTTTTCCATATTCGCTTAATTTAATTTTATTGTCGCAACGACATTTTGCCCCCTTTGACCGTTGAAATAATTCGTTTAGTAAACTCACTAAATTCACATTAAATAAAATAAATAATTTAATTAAATTTACATTTTTGTGCATCGGTTGTTGCCCCATATTCTGCAAAAACATTGTCAAAATCAATTTTCGTTTTCGAATTCTTTTGCCATTGTTCCTTTAGCACATTTACTGTAAAATTTAAAAAATAAAAATGGAATAGGTGCTAATTTGAGTGTTTAGCACACTTTTGTCGGTCATCATCGCACTGTTTTGGTCTTTATTTGTCAGTTGCACATCGGCATCCTTTAAATTTAAATCAAATTAATCATTAAATTTAATTATTTAAATTATTAAACATTTTATTCAGCGCTTTTAGTAATTTAAAACAAAAAACCTCATCTTCTGCTAAAAAATCGCCGAGTTCTCTGTGAATTTGTTCCCGTAATGACTCATCCTGAAAATTGCCATAGCCAGCGGATTTCATTTGCGTTTGAGCACCTACAAATTTATTTGATTTAAAGTCGAAAAATATATTATTATTATTAATATTATTAAATTTAATTACCATATAATGAGTTCGGTAGACCGACAACACCTCCAGACGACGAATTTAAACGAGTTGAAGCGCCCGCCGCCGAGCCAGCGATTGCCTTCAATTTTATTGTTTCGATTTATTTTATTTTTATTCTAAAATATTACCAACGGAAGAAGTGCCATCGCTCCAATTTTCTTCAAAATGCCGCCATTTGCTTTGCTTTTGTCTAAATTTTACATTAATTTTTTGTTAAAACCAATTTATAAATTTGTTGGAAAAAAAGGCAAAACAAAGTTTTTTTAAACTTTTTTTTAATACTTTTTTGTTTCGGTTGATTCATTTTGTGCCCTTTGTCCAATTGCGTATTCTTCGGCATTTCATCGGGATGCTCAAACAAATTTGGATCGACGCCGGCCAATTCAATTTTGAGGCCATTATTTTCCGTGCTGTCAGAAATTTCGGCGAGAACAAAAGAAATTTCTGCCGAATTTTGCACTAATTTTGTTGTCTTTTCCGCTGCTGGAGGGGCAAAACAAAAAGCAAAGAAAATTGGCAATAAAAAAATTGGCAAATTCATCGCTTAAATAAAATTAAAATTGAAATGCAACAAATTCTAAAAAAATAAGTGAACAAAACATATTTAAATATGTAAAAACTCTTTTTTATATTAATAATTTTAAACTAAAGTATTGGTGATTATTCATTAACGTAACATTTCCGGTGAATATAATTTTATGTTGTCGTGGCATTGGCATTTTTTTTGTAAAAAATTTACCAACGGCGGAAAAAATATTAACATTTGTTAACAAAAACAACAAACAAATGCAAAACAAAAGTCGGAAATCATTGCAATATTTTTAAATATATTCAATTTAACATTTTTGTATTATAATCAAAAAAATATTTTGGGTTGTCCAAATTACTTTAATTTCAAAAAATTATTTTGCATTGGAATTCCTTTCATTTCCATAGGAAAATTCGTTTGAAAATTCCTCGGAGCCAGATTTGGTGTTGATACAAAAACTGCAACAATTCGTTGACGAATCGCTCTAAATTATCCAAAAATATTTTTAAACATAAAAATTCGGCTTTTTTTAAATTTAGCGATTACTAAAGTCGGACACTTACGAGTTAACGGCCAAATAAATGAGAGGATTGACCGCCCCGTTGCAAATCCACATGAAGTTCAGCGCGCATTTGGCAGTTTTTGTGTTTGGCAGAAGCCACTAAAAGTCGGTAAATTGTTTGTAATTATAAATAAATTTAAAAACTGATATATATACTGTACTTCTGAGTTGTGCCAAGAGGTAGTTGAGTACGGTACAATACGCCGTTATGACGAATGCTTGGATGAGAACCTTTCGTTCCGCCCCGGCGCCCGTCTGCCGCAAAACCAGCCCATTTATTCTCTTAAACGAATAAATAATGGTGATCGAGATCAAAAACAGCACTGATCAGTCGTGATCAGGATGTTTCGATCATTATGTAAACAAATAATGCTGATTGAGATCCAAAAACAACACTGATCAGTCGTGATCAGAATGTTTGATCATTATGTAAAACAAATCAAAAATAACACTGATCAGTCGTGATCAGAATGTTTGATCGATCATTAAGCAAACAAAAAATTCCGGCGGCACCTTATAAAGAATGGCGAAGAAAATGGCGCCGTAAATGAGACCGGCGATCGGAATGCCGGCGACTTCGATGATTTCCTCCAATCTTTGCACCAAATTGCTTAGGGGCCGCCTTTCGTCGTAGGCCCACGAAAATTGATCGGGCAAATAGGAAATTGCGGCCCACGGGGAGCAAAGTGCCAACGCAAAACTCAGCGAAATCAGTGCCGGAAGCAAAAACCAAAACTGAAAATTTTAATATTTAAAATATATATATAACATAAGATATTTGTGATTTACTTTTATGCAAATTGACGAGAACAGCAACTTTTCTGCTCGGTGTAAAACGATTAATGTCAAACGATTAATGGCCAATACAATTGTGATAATTGCATAAAATATATAACTAGAAGTGGCAATCGCGCCGAGCGCCTTAATTTTTAAATAATTAATTAAATAATTCAAATTTTTAGTTTTTTATAAACAATTTGCCTGTAAAAGGCGTGGGTTGAAGTTGCTTTGATGTATTGTATAAAAGCCGGTAATGCAATGAACAATTGATTGGATGCAATCGACAAGGCAAAGTGCCAACATAAACTTGTAGCAATTTAGTTTCAATAAATTTTTGTCCGCAATAATTGCCTAAAGCAATCCAAATAATTAATTAAAAGCAAAAAGCATTGAAATTGCTAATTTGTTGCCGCAAATATCAAATGCCGCCCACCTTAATTAGTATCAAATGCCCACCTTAATTACTATCAAATGCCCACCTTAATTACTATCAAATGTCCACCTTAATTACTATCAAATGCCCACCTTAATTACTATCAAATTGAGCGTCAGACAAAGTGCCGACGTTGCAACGATTGCACAGCCGACGGCAATGTTCAGAAGCGACTCATTTTGGTCCAAATGCAGCCAAAGTGCCGGTGCCGTCATAAGCCGTGCAATTTTTTTTAAACAACAAAATTGTTTGGCCTAAAAACGTTTACTTTTTTCATAAATGAACGGCGTCATTAAAGGTTTAATTAGTTTTATGATTTCTAATTGACAATGAATGAAATTCGTTTCACAAAAGTTTCCATTTTTTAATTGAAATATTGCCGTTTCCCACGCAATTTTAGCCCCAACTTAAGGGCATTAATTAACCAATGCATTTTTGGACTCTTTTTTTTGACTTAAATTAATCTATTAAAATTAAAATATTCAAGCGTGAGAAATGTAAGTCCAACAAAAACATAAAAAGTTGGGATTTTTTCTATTTAAAAGCTTTTATGATAATACTTTTTCTGATATTTTGTTGTAAAATAGCGTATTTATAAAAAATTATATATTTGATAATTTTTATTTTTTAAACATGTTGATCCTGGATTTAGCTTTACAAATTGCATTAGTAAAATTATTAAATCAATTATAAAAGAAGGAATGATTAACAATAATTTTAGGGGATCCATGGATTAATAAAAATTAAATAATCGAATCAAAAAATGTTATTCAAAACAATAATTAATTGTTAATTTCATTTAAAAAGCCGCTGCGGTGGGTTCAAAGAAAGGCCACTTTCAGTGCGAACATTATAAACGCCGAGAACAGGGCGGACAACGGCAATGTGAGCAGCCAGGACATGGCCACATTGGTCAGCACCCGCCAGTCGACTCCCTCACCCGATTTGATCAGGCCGACAAACATCACACTGCCGATCTAACATTAATTGGGTAATTAGCAATAATCAAAACATATAATTATTAGGTAATTATCACATAATCAAAACATATAATTATTAGGTAATTATCACATAATCAAAACATATAATTATTAGGTAATTATCACATAATCAAAACATATAATTATTAGGTAATTATCACAAAAACATATAATTATTAGGTACACATAATCAAAACATATAATTATTAGGTAATTATCACATACCTAATCAATCAAAACATATAATTATTAGGTAATTAGCAATAATCAAAACATATAATTTAATTCTCACCAAGCAATGAGTGCTCGAAATCGGAATTCCAATTTTGCTTGCACATAATACTGTTATTGCCATGCCGAATTCTATTGCGAACCCGCTATGATAAAAAACAAAGTTTTTGCATTAATTAATTACAAAAGCTATTAAAGGGTAGTGTACTTGCACGGATTAATCTCGGTGATTTTCTTTCCGACTGTTTTCATAACTGCAAATGAAATAATATTAATAATAATTATTATATTTGTGTAAGCATATTCCAGCTAATAAAGTTATATACAATAAGTTAGCTTTATATACATATTTAATAGTTTGAATTTGCCTCGATGTCCAAGTGCCCAAAATCCGAAGCAAGTGCCGGAAACGCCATAGAACCTGCGCGGAACGTATTCATTCAATGAACTGCTTCACAAACAAACATCATCCACAGCGGCGTGTCGCCCTGTTGCAGCACATTTTGTGAGTTGTAAATGTCCAACATTGCTACCAATGGGGCAATTGTGTGGCTTACGTCACTTGCCTATTGAAAATATACATTATTTATTTATTCAATATTAATTAAAATCAATCAAAATGCACAAATATAATAAAATTAAAATTAAAATTTAATATAATTGTAAACACAATGCAAACTTACGCCATGGGAAAAGCCAGCAAAACAGCCCGTCACAATCTGTAAAATGGAAGAAAAAAAAATTTGAAAAACTTTTTAAATATATTTTTTTACTTGGACGATACTGAAAAGACGCAAAGTGTCCGCGTCTTCCTTCCTTTCTCGCCGCGGAATAAACCAGTCCAAAACGCCGCGGGGGGCTAAAAAAGATGGCACAAATATTTTATTGAAAATTTTAAAATATTATTAATAATATTTTATTGAAAATATTATTAATAATATTTTATTGAAAATATTATTAATAATATTTGGCATTTAAATATAATACATACAGCATTTAAATGGCTGTGAACGGTCGACGGGCAAATTGTTGCTGTTGCTGTTGCATTCTTTCTCAAATTGGTTCGTTATCGTAGTCGACGGACTGTTAGTAATTGAAATTACTGTCGTCTTCATTATTTTTTTACCGCCTAAAATAAATAAATGAATTCAAAAAATATGTTTGTTAATTATATTATTCGACTCAAATCTCGGAAATTTGTCGAAAACTTCGAGACCTAGACTCTCGGAATTTTGAGATTTTTTATCTCGAAAATCCAGGTCTCGGCCCATCCCCAAATCTCGATCTCGATCTCGGTCTCGATCTCGGATTTTTCAAAATTCCGGTCTCTAGAAAATATACCCTTAGCCCAAATGATGAGTTTTGGCCTCAAAATGAACAAATAAATTAGCATAGCACAAAATCCGACGCCAACGCTGATCAGCAGAGCCAACCACAACGGAATTTGTTCGAGATGAAGCACTAATTAATTTGAATAAATTAATTAAAAATCATTAAAGAAGGCAAAATTAATTTTTTTTAAATACCTCGTGATCCCTCAAAAACAACCATAAAAGTGTAGAAAGTGAAGCAAAGAAAATAAAAAACGGGCATTATGCGAAGGCCACAAACAAATGGATTTTTCTTAATAAAAACAAAATTACAATTCATTTTTATTTTTATTTTAAAACAAATTTATTCACCCTTCGAAGCACCGCAAAATCGATGATCATATAAATGATTGTCGAAATTGTGCCAGAAAGAACCGGAGACACAACCCAAGAGATGACAATTTTGAGCACCTTTAAAAGAAAATATTTTTTATTAAAAAATAATTTATTTAAATTTGTTGTTGAACGGACTGATTTGACTGACCATGCTCCAATGAATTCCGGCATTTCCCTTCATCAACAGTGTAAATCCCAAAGTTGCGCCCACAATGCTATGCGTGGAAGAGATTGGCAAACGAAAAACGGTGGCCAACATTAGCCAACAGGCACAGCCTTAAAGAAATTGCCAAAAAATTGTCGGTTCCCGCCCGCCTGCCGGTTAAAAAACCTCCGAGGATGGCCACCTGTCCAACGAGCAAGTTCTGGGGAGCGTCCGTGTACAGCTCGATCTCCACAATGCCTTTCCGAACGGTGTCCACAACGTTGTAGCCTGGCACGAAAAAAAGGTGAATCCCCAAATTAAATACCTACATATGTATAATAAGTACATAAAATAAAAACTGAATTATTTTATTTTTTCAAATAATGAAAATGCCATAATATCCATTCAAGCATTTGTTTTTTACCTACAAGAGTTGCACCCGCCGTTTCCATAATTGTTGCCATTATCTTTTGATTGTTAAAAATTAATAATTAAAATATATAATAAAGGGTATTTTTACATTTGCTTTTCGAAGTGTGAGAACCTTTGACCCAACCGACGTTCCGAAGGCATTCGCCACGTCGTTGGCGCCCATGCCAAAGCCGAGCAGAAAGGAGCAAACAAAACCGGCAATTACAGCCCATAAAAAGTTGTGCTAAAATTTTGAAAATATTTTATTTAATGTAAAAAGAATTAAAATTGATTTAATTTTTATTACATTTAATTATTACCTGAAAATCTTGAAGTGCCAAAACTGTGCTGGTTACAATGGGCAGAATTGTTGTCATTAATGAACTTGTCGTTAAAGTTTCCATCTTTGACACAAATAAATAATATAAAATAAATTAGAAAAAAAAACCTGGAATTAAACGAATTGAATCATCAAAAAAGCATTTAAAATGATTAATACCTAATTAAAAATGGAATGCAACAAGAAATGGAACGATTGGTCTTTTTCATTCTTTATCAGTTTCAAATTAGCAATTTGTATTGATTTCTTGAAGAAACAGGGGTTTTTTAATTTTATTTAAAATTACAAAATTGGGCACAAAAGAATTTCAACTTTAAATGTTCCAATTTCAAATAATAATAATAATATTTATGCGATCAAAAATCGCTATTCCCGCCGGCGTCATTGGGGATGTTAATGCTCCGCCGGTCGCTGAACAATAATAACATTTATTACAAAAGAAAAATTGGCGCAAATAAATTGAGAAATAAAATTGATCGATCCGTTCCAACCCTTCCGGTGTGGACTTTTTTGAACAATCGTTTATTTTTAAAGTTATAATCGTCGCTGACGCGTTTTGGACTCGTTTTGGGACAAATATTTTCCTTCGCCAAATTGTGTTGGGGTAGAAGACCGAACGATCTCAAGCCATTTTCTGTACAATTTAAGAAAAATTATTTGGAAATTATTTTTTAAATTATGTTTCAAGAGAATTATGATTTCAAAATATTTGAAATAATAAAATGTTAATTACACAAATTTCTAATTTACGATCAGAGCTAATCCGCATAATGTTCCAATTGTGCCAACACTTTCTGAATTTGAAATAACGCATAAGTTTCCGGATGAGCGTTGTAAAAATGGCCATAAAGACGAAGATTCGACTGCCGGGCACTGCGATTTATTTTGAGTCCACAAAAAGAACACTTAAAAGCATACAATAAATGTAAAAATAATAAATATACTAAAATCTTCGGGATTGGTCGGCATCTGAGCCGGAATCCCCCAAACCGACGCATTTCTGTGCCATTTCGGAATTTAGCCGGGATTCCGATCCCGAAAAATTTCCGGTCATTACTTTGAATAACGATTAAACAGGAATTGATTTTTAAGCTTTTATTAGTCTATAAATGCCGTCACCGGCTGGCTCACTTTTGCCAAATTTCCTGAACGTGTCCATTTGAACAATTGGTGCAAATTGACGTGCTCATTTTCTGTGCCGCAAAACATTTCGTCGTTGTTAACATGAAAAAACTGTTGGCGCAACTGGCGCAAAACTCTGACATTTTCGAGCAGTTCATTCAGTTCGTTTTGCAACTCCTCCGCCGTTGGGGGCTTTTCGTCCGAACATTTCATCCCAAAAAGCGTTTTCGAAGGAAAATGGCTCGTGAACGACGGATTTTGCGGATAAATGCATGGAATGCGCGGGCATAGCCAATGGAGAAAATCCAATTGAAACTTTTTGAATGGAAAGGATTTGAAAACGAAACTATTCGTAAACCGGCTGATTTTGCATTTAAAAAAATTAAACTTGTTTTTTAATTTGAGTTTGTTTGCTTTCATTGACCTCAGGCATCCTTTTTGTTATAAAAATGGTCTTTTTCAAGGTTTGTTGGGCTAACATTTTATCGGACTTCATCATTACAAAGGTTTTCTAAACAATTGGAAACCGGTGTTCGAATCGGAGCTGAATCTCAAAGCAAAAAGGCAATTTAACAAAGACCAATCGACAGTTTAAAAAAATTCTATTTTTTCTCGACAAATAAAGACAAAAAAAAAAAAAAAAAAATCAAATTCTGTTGTTCTTCGGCCAGCCCCCACACCCCACAACTGTCCTTCCCCTCACATTTTCTCGAATTTTTGTCAAGAAACTTCCAAATTAGCTGCCCGAATTGGACAAAAAATGTGCTAATCAATTTGGGTCGGACTTTGAGAATAGACTTTTTATTCCATAAAATTCTGATTCTGTAATAAATCGAATAGGTCAGCAGTCATCATCAACACTTTTTCGTGCGGCAAATAAAGCTCCAAAAACATAACAGGTCGAATCCAGAATGTTGCAAAATTCAGCCCGGCGATGACTCAGTTCCTGAAATTAAAAAAAAAATATAATAAATGGAGCTCAAAACTTTGCGCGCGGAATGTTTAAATAAAAATCGGGGAAATAAAACATCGTTTTTTGGTTTGTCGGAGGGGCTTCGATGACCCGGATTTTGCGGGTCTCGGTTTTTGCCAGGACCTTTATGAAACCCAAAATCGGAAATTTGCAAAATGTCGCGGGGTCTAATTTAATTATAAACAAATATTTATTTGTTAGATTACCTTTCGCCGAAAATAGTAAGCAGAAACCAGAAAATCTGTAATTTTAAAAGTAAAAATCACGCTTTAGCCTTATTATTATAAACAACCGACCTGAATGATGTCAAGGAACACGGTGATCGAAGCAAAAATGTGCTCTTCCGGAGAAATTTCGTAAGTACGACCGCCCATAATCATCTAAATTAAAATTCAAATTACAAATTTCAATAAACATTTTCCAATATTCAATTAATTCACAAAAACCACCTGAACGTCAACCGCCAGCCAAATCATGAAAAGAAAGGCACCAATTGCCGCGTACACAACGTACAGAGTGCGCACGTCGGTGAATATGCCGACGATTATCACAACGAAACCGAACAACATCAGGCACAATGTGGCGATGAACAAAATGCCCATCATGCTAAGGGGAGCGACATTTATTTATTTAAATTATTTATGAATATAACTGATTATTATCATTTAATACATTTTGCTTAAACTAGCCTGGTCAAGTCCTTTTTGGTAATTGTGGCGAAAAGCGCAACTCCAAAGCAGGAAAGCGAAGTGAGGGCAAACGCCATGAACACGGAATGGATGGCGTATTCGGCCGTGATCACCATCGTCATGAAACCGATGGACAAAGTCTGCAATGTTGATGGTGATCACTAGGACCGCGATTTATATGGATAAAAAATCTCGAAATATGGCCATAAAATATGGATGAATAATTGCAAAATATGGACGAAAATGGATAAAAAAAATTTGCAAATATAGCAAAAAAATGGGTCAAGATTTCCTAATAGAAGTAACAAGAGCAATAAAAATTTTTATATGCATTTAAAGACATTTCAGAAAAATTTTTTTTGACAAATAAGCAGAATTTAAAATTTTTTTATTTTTGGTGGCAGAATTTTTAGTTGCAAAAAAGTCAATTTTTAGGTGTGCATCTCTAGAAGCTCCAACCAAAGTTAAAAACACTATTTATGGTATTTATACGCTGTTCCGAGTTCGCAAAAAAAAAATATGGATTTCCATATAAATCACGGCCCTAGTGATCACTAATGATCAAGGCAGGAATTTTTTTCGGGGGGGGGCGATCCAAAAAAGTCGATTCTTAAGGGTGTATTTTTTGAAAATCAAAAAAGTCGATTCTTAGGAGGCAGGGACGCAGCTATAAAACTGTCTCTTATACACATCTAGATGTGTATAAGAGACAGGATCAGTCAGTTCAGTAAATGATCAGTAACAGGTTGAATACGTTAAAAAAGAGATCACAAATAGCCAAGACCCAAAAGTTTTCATATGCGTCTTAAATTTAGCAAATTTGAAAGATTTGCACGCACCAGAACGCCAAGCAAAAAGATGTTTGTCGGGAATGAACGACGGACGCCTTCGCAGCACATTAATGCAAGGTAAACGACGAGAAACACGCCGCTGAAAGAAAATTGGTAATTTTAATTTCAATTTAAATAAATTTGATGAATTTTTGTAATATACGTACTATCCCAAAAAGTACACGCCGATGTTGTGCTGCACAAAGGCCATCATCGGCCGGTGCATGAACGGAAAAGCACTCATCACAGAAACCACCGCCAACTAAATTTTGTTGCCAATCATTTTCTGATCATTTTTTTGGTTTTCTGCTTGCAGGGCCGTAGCCAGAAAAAATTTTCGGGAGGGGGGCAAGCCAAAAAATAAAGAGTCGATTCTTAGGGATGCATTTTCCGTTTTTATTGCATTTTTGTTAAAAAAATTTTTCTTTCAAAAAGTTGGATTTTGGATTTTTTGCATTTTTCTTAAGCAATTTTCCAAAAAGCGCCGGCACTCAAATGTCAGACCAACTGAGCGCGGAACCAATTTCCGTGGTGTTTTTTTTCGCACAATTTTTGCAAAACTTTTCAAGTGAGGGGGTGGGCGGGTCGGCGGTGCCGATAGGCGCCGCCGGAGAAAATTTTGGAATTTTTTTTTTGATGTAAATTTGTTAAAAAAATAGGTCAAAATTTGTAAAAGTGTAAAACAAAAAGGCACCCCCCCTATGGTTTTTTTCTCAAAAATTTCAGGGGGGAGGGGGTCATGGCCCCCTCGGCCCCCCCCCCTGGCTACGGCCCTGTCTGCTTGAATCCAAAATGTTCTATTTCTGTACCATAAAGGCAACTGTCAAAAACACTTTGCGCACGAATTGGGCCCGGATTGTTTTGTTGTTGAAGCCCAACTCATTCTTCGGCATGCCGCCGGCAATGCCATGCTCCGCAAAGTGTTCCGCATGATACGGCTGATATTGTTCTGAAAACGCAGCATCGTATTTAAATAAACTCAATGAACATAATTAAAATTCATTAATTTAAAAAGGTGTTCTCTTTTTGCATACCTTGGGGCGGTGGCACGTTCCATCCCGCCGGCTGTTGCTGGTACGCGTTGTGTCCCCCCGGGGGCTGATAGCCGTAGGCTTGCTGTTGGCCGTAGTTGTAGTTGGACATTGTATAATATGTATAAATCAATTTCCAGAGACTAAAAAGTTAAAAGTTTTGTACATTATATTATTAGACCATTTATCCATAAATAAAAGATAAATAGCAGTAGAATGGACCCGATCCCGGGAGTTATTTCGAATTTGTGGGGGGGACACAGGCGCCAAAATATTTGAAATGGCACCGAATAACTTTTGAACCGGACTGGAAGCCTTTCGGATATCCGAACCGAAGGACCAAAACTTTTCGGTCATCCGACCCAAAAAAACGGCCCGATTCGGCTCGGAACCGACAACCCTAGCTGCAACATAAATAGAAATGGAAAGAAAATGTTTTTGTGGCGTCAGAGCGAAAACGTAGGGTACCTCCTCTAAGCTTGTTTTGTTAATTAGTGCCAAGAAATTTGTGCCAAACTATAAAATGCTTACAAATTAGTGCCTTATCAAAGGGAATGCTTTCTCATCTAATCACAAAACATAAATATGTACATATGTATCTCTAATAATAATAAATCGAAAAGAAATGGGTGGGGATGGGGAGAGGAATAAATTAGGGAAAAAAGAAAGTCATTGGGAAATCGAATCGATTGCATTTCGTACTTTGGAGTGGAAACGTTTGTACAATAATAATCAATCAAATGGCAAAAGTTTACTTGTAAATTTAAATAAAATTAAAAAGCCAAAACGCAATTGTTTTCAAACAATTGAACAATTTTACGCGATGGGAAACTTTTTTGATTTGATAGAAATTTTAGACAGTTACAATTACACTATGGCTCCACTCTAGCAGCCGAAGCGGGCCAGTCGCGTCTCAGTACATAAATCCAACAACAAAAAATGCTTCTAGAATTTTAATTAGCAAAATTTTTATCAGATTATGAAGCATTTGTAAACAAATATGTAAAGTTAGCAAACCAAATTAAAAGGCAAAAATCAGTAATTTTACGAACGACACCGATTTTGTTAAAGAATGTTTCAAAAACAGAAATCAGACAACCTTGGATTAGGGGATCGTTAGGCTTAGGCCTAGGCCACCCTGGCTTGGGTTTCGTTAGGCTTAGGCCTAGCCACTCTGAACTTTAAGGTTTGACCCCTAAACGATGCGCCAAAATTTGCACTATTTTTACCACTAATTCAAAAAAATAATCACGCGGCAGACAGCGTAGGTTAGACACTATATTCCCACACACATTGAATTGTCTATCAATTTTTGAAACCTTTCCGAATCGCTTAGCTTTTGCTTGATGAAAAATTCTAGAAAATTTGAGCTTCCAAATGATACCATGTCTATTTGATTTGGTTGAGTTTGAATAAAGTTATAACCGTCGGCACATGTTTGCACATTGATTTTTGGCCTAAATGACACCTAAACGACCTACCTATTCTGCAGTTCCTTATTTTGTTCCCAAGAGATGGTGAAAGTTTAAGGAGGATCTGATAAAGCGAACAAAAGTTTTATAGAGCAAAGTGCGGGATGGTCAAAATATTATTAAAAACGGTTTTAGAACTTAAAAATTATTTAAAAAGCGAGGTCCATGCTCTTAGACTAATTAAACACAATGGATAAAATTTGATTTGTTTCATTAACAAAATGTGAACATTGAAATAGGCACGATGAAAAGCAACAGCAGCAGCGGCGGCAGCAAATATTCCGAAAATGCGAACCTCCCAATTCCCGGCGGCGTTGTTTTTGTTTGTCCCCCAAAGCGATGGAGAAAAAATCGGGGGGACGGCCGAGGGCAAATAATGTGAATGGAATAAACAGACTTTTTCTGTCTGTATAATCTTTGGTGTTTCACCCCCGAAGTTTCCATTGTGTCTTCCCTCAAACTTTTCTCTTTCTCTGTGTCTTCGAAACTGCAGCAGAAGGACAGAGAACGATGGGTTTATTTGCCTAATAGTAAGGCAAAACAAATAAAACGTTGAGAATTAATTGGCCATAAAAAACAAACAAATAGGTAACATTTTTTTTTTGCAAATCTTCTGCTGTAGAGAGAAGTAGGCTAAGGTTTTTAGGCTTAAGCCTACCCGAAAACTCTTGTTTTAAAAAAGCCTATTTTGGCATTTTTTGGGGGCCGCCTATTTCGAGGCTCTTCGAGCCTAAAAATCTTAGCCCTTTCCATTAGAAATCTTTTCACAAACTCCATCGGGCACAAAAAAAAAGTTTAAAAAAACTGGAGATTTTTGAACGCCGAAATTTTTTTTTGGAAGAATTGTTGCCTTTTTGAATAAATTCAGCTTCCCCAACTAGTATTTGTGCCGGAGACTTACTTTTTTAATTAATAGTTACAATATTCAAATGTTAAATTTTTATTTTAACCTTTGCCTGAAGGGATTGAATAGAACAGCAGAAAGTATAAAAATTCTCAAATCCTCATTTGAAAATTGCCTCATTGACCTACCAAAAACTACAAAATTTAATAAATCAACAGATCAAGAGCGAACCCGCTACAAACACTATTCATTTATTTCAAAAATCAAGTTAAATGTCATTTAAAATTAATATAAAAATGTCTCTCATTTTCTATTTAAATATACACAACGGCGGTTCAAAGCAATTTCATGCCGATTCCATTTTATGCATCCATCGATGGGTTGTTGAAGCGCATTAGCAGCGGCCTACCATTGCGCGTGGCATAAAAATGTCCTTGAAATTTCCACAGAATGCCAAGAGTTAGTGCCACCGAAGCAAAAATTGTGCAAATTGAAAGCATAAAATGGGTCAAAGCTGTGGAGGGCGGAGCAGTCGCCGAATTTGGACTTACAACGGCCTGCTGCTGCCAAGCAATCTTAAATGGGGTTTTTTTCTTGGCAAAATTGAATTTTAATTGTCCAAAAAAGATAATACAACAAATTTTACTTCATCTTCCCCGCCTACGTCCTCTGCTTGTCCGTCACCGGACAGAATTCCATGTCGGTCATTGACAATTTTACGAATTCCAACCAAAAGGCCACGAATGGCATCGAACCAACGCTTTTGTTGGAACATTTGTTGCTAAAAGAATTCAAAATGAATTAAATTAATTTTATTATGTAATTAATTTTAATGAATTCTTCTTTTTACGGCTAAAACCACCAACTTCGGCGGCGTATAAATGGTTAATTTCGTCCTGCAAAATCGGCGTGGCGAAGAAAAATGCGATTCGGCCAAAATTGGTCACATCGGTGGGGAGGACGAGCAAAAAAGCCTTGCGGCATTCGATGTCCAAATCCCATTTGTGCAACAATCGGAAAGGCGCGTCGGCGGTGTTGTTGAATTGTTTGCCCCGAAATGTGTCACAATTTAACCGTTTCATTAAATACCACTTAGCATTCATTAATTCATTTTAATTATGTATTAATTTTTTCCATTTTTCAATTACCCTGGAGTTTATTTTGAAATAGAGCGGCTTTTTGGTGAGTGCCACCGCACCGGTGACCCCTTTCTTCTTGCAGCCACTTTGTCCACCATCCTGTAATAATATTTTGTAAAATAATAATCCAATATTTGGAATAATTATTAAAAAGTAGGTTTGGACAAAACCCCGGATATTGTCCGGGTCCCCCGGATAGCGGTTCCACCGGTTCCTTGACACTCGGATACCGGTATGCCCAAAACACCCGGATACCTCCGGATGGCCGGCCCGTTCTTGTCCAAAGCCTACTAAAAAGGCTTATTAAATCTGCATCCAAAACAATTGGACTGAACCCCAAATTATTAATGGTTCAGTTTCGAGAGTCTCTACTAGAGACTGGCCAGTAGGTTCGGTCGGTAATTTTCGGGAAAGTACCGACACCAAAAGTACCGAAAATCCCGAAAAAGCGTCGGTACTTTCCCGTACCGTCCGATCTCTACTCTCTACACATAAACAAAAAAATTGCATTTTTTGTCTGATCCCGGAAGGAGTCGAGCATTTGTGCAAGCGTTTCTCGCTCCTCTGAACTCAAAACTTCGTCCGGATCGCAAAGATAACTCTTCCGCGGCATTTTGCATTTTGCGAATTGTCCGTCGCGCAACGGATTCGGATATTCGTCGACCGGTGATGAGGCGACGGCCAACAATTGGGGGCAAATTGAGAGAAAAAATGGAAGAAATAAAAGTGATGACATCATTTGAGTTGAAGCAATTGGAGAGATGCCACCAACAAAATTTTACAATTTTCTATTCAATTAAATTAAAAATAAATATATACTCTACAATAAATTCGGTTTTTATATTCAACCAAAAATTGCGAAGCCAAAATAAACGCGGGGATGATGGTCAGCAGAGTGAGTGGTGGTGGTAATATAATCTCTGCTGGACTGATTAATTTATAAACAAAACAAAAAAAATTTGTATGTTCACGTTATACTTTTTGGCTGAAATTGTCCAATTTTATATATTTTTCCCATTGCTTTAACGATAAAATTGGTAGATAATTCATTATAAATTCGTTTATTTTAAATTAACAAAAACAAAATGCAATTAAAATGCATTTTAAAATATAAATTTGAAAACTAGTCAACAATCTAATTAAATCAGAATAACAAAAAAATTTGCAAAGGTTCTGCAGCAGATTCAACAATTTGTGCCAAGCCTCTCTAATTGTGCCACAGTTTGAATGAATGCGTCACGGCATTCCGCCGATTAATGTGCCATAATGAGTTGGTGAAACAGTTCCTGAACAAAAGTTGCATTTAGCAAATCCAACTTTCGCCTTTGTTGTTACCCGACGAATTTGCCATATTTTCACCACTTTTCTTAAAATATTTTTCCACAAGTTCAGTGACGTAATCGTTCTCCAACAATTCCTCCACAAATTTGTCATTTTTGTCAACCAATCGCTTAAATTTTATTTTGAACAAACGCATCAAAATGCCGTAGGAATTGTTCATCTCTGTGACGGAGGGCTTCGCATTTTCAGTAAATTTTTCCATTTTTTTTTGTTGAGATTCACTAAAATTCTTTCCCTTATTTTTGTAGAATGGCAATTGGCTGAGTTGCGGAATTAAATTTAGTAAACTTTTTTGTTTACTTTCCGACAGTTGGCCAAGCACTTTTTCATCATCTTTTGAATCGTTTCTTTCACTTTTTTGGTTTTCTTAATTAATCAAATTTAATTTTAATCATTTTTTATTTTGTATCAAACTTACAAAAAAGTAAAGTTTTTTTACAAATTATTAATAACATTTTAAATACGCTTACCTGGGCTTTCCAACGGCGGCATAAATTCGTCTGCAACTCCATTTTTGGCACGACGGCCTATCCAACCGAACAAAAACCCAAAAGCTAATAAAAAAGGAATTAAAATAATGCTTCTAATAAAATAAAACCTTTTTTAAGGAAATTGGAGTTATTAGCTTCGGGATTTGCAACTTTGTTCAATTCGATATGTTTTGTTGGCATTGTTATTTTCATCACGTCATTACTATTTGTCACATTTTCGTTGGCAATTTCGTTCCCATCAAAATGACTATTTTTGGCATTATTTTCAGTCAAATCGTTTTTAATAATTGTTGGCACAATATTTTTTTGTGCCAATTTTTCTGCCGAATTTAAATAGTCATCAAATTGATTGATAAAATTTTTGTCTATCTTTTCGTCCAATAATGAGAAATTTTGCTCCAATGAATTTAATTTAATTCCTTCAAATACATTAAAAAGTTTATTTTTGTCATTTGGAATCGCGGATTTGGCCTTAAAAAGAGCTAAATGTTTGTTTGTTTACACCATTTTGAGATTACAAAAATACTTTGTTTGGCATTTGGCGATTCGTTGGCATTTTTGGGGATAATCGTCGCATATTTTGAAGTCCAAAAGTCCGGCCATTCTTTGTTTTCACTTTTGGTCTTTTTGCCAATGATTCTCGATTTTGAATTCCGTTCATAAGGAATAATTGCGGGGGGTTTCGACTTTTTGGACGGAATGGCACGGGCGACGGCGTGGAGGTTGGCGGCATTGGCATTTGTTGAAGAACGCTTTGAGTTGACGACGTTCGACTTGCAACAATTCCATTTAAATAACAAATAATAAAGAAAGATGCTATCAAATAGTTCTGCATAGAGTTAGTTACAGCTTTTTTGATGGGAATTGTTTTACATTAAATAAATAAAATGTTTTGTTAATCAAATTATCGATCATTTATATGAATGTGGTGGCTCTCCGGATGCTGGCTGTCTATTTGTCGTATTTCAATTAATCAATTCATCATTTTTTATTATTATTATATTTTATTAATTAATATGAGAATTGTCCAATAACCAAAATTATATAAATGTTGAAGCTAAACAATTCGTAGCACCTGCCGGATACCATTCATTCTGCTGACCATCAGCAGAAATGCCTTTTTGTTCTTACATTTTGTGGAATCCTTTTGGGCATTAAAACTTTAATGGCACTCTTGCACAATAAAGTCTGGCACTGGTATATTTTTTTGGATGAAGGTTAAGGAGCTTCAAAATGATCTATAAATAGTTTAAGCTAATTTGACACATTTAAATAAAGTTTCAAAGTTCTCGATAAAGGCAATTGGCCGTACTTGCTGTCATTGTGGAAATGTTGTAAATTCCTGTGCACTGACCGTTAGGTATATTTTTTAAATTTATTAAAATCAGTAATAAATAGCGCCAGCCTTACCCCGCCGATGACATCATACCAAAACGGACATTAATTATTTTGGATCAATCGAAATTGAAAAGCTTTTTTTCTAGCAAATGATGTGTGTTTTTATGTGCACATTTACTATACTTGTTTGTGCCGTGCCATCAAATTCTTTTCATTTTTGCTTTAGCCTAAGCCTTAATCTCAGAGTGCAAAAAACAGAGAATGTTTCCAAAAATCACAACACAAGCTGCCCCCCCCCGGGATTTGTTTGCTAAATTGGACAAATAACACACGTTGGTTGGCTGAAGCGGCACCAAAATGGCGCCAACACCGCCGGAGGCGAAGGCAAAGGAATGTTTCCCCCCCCCGGCGCCCCCGCCCCCGGCACCTTCGCTAAAAATAAGAGACTTATAACAAACTACATTTACATTTTAAACCCGCTTAAACACTAAATAAAGAGTAAACGGACAGTGAGAGAGACTAAAGGGGGAAAGTGAGGTGAGAAAACAAATTGATATTTACAAAAAACCATTAATACAAACGAAACGGTTGTTTAAGTTTTTGATGTTACATTGTCTAAATGACTCAAGTCCAGGGCCGTAATCAGAAAAAATTTTCGGGGGGGGGGCAAGCCAAAAAGTCGT
>MEIZ01000032.1:445441-457495 GCA_001723225.1 Globodera ellingtonae | reverse complement strand
CTCGATTAGTCTAGGTAAATTTGCTCTCCGACAATTTTCGGAAAATTTCCCTGGGTGGTTTGAATTAGACCTAACCCACCCTGGCTTGGGGTTTGTTAGGCTTAGGCCTAACCCACCCTGGCTTGGGGTTTGTTAGGCTTAGGCCTAACCCACCCTGGCTTGGGGTTTGTTAGGCTTAGACCTAACCCACCCTAGCTTGGGGTTTGTTAGGCTTAGACCTAAGCCACCCTGGCTTGGGGTTTGTTAGGCTTAGGCCTAAGCCACCCTGGCTTGGGGTTTGTTAGGCTTAGGCCTAAGCCACCCTGGCTTGGGGTTTGTTAGGCTTAGGCCTAAGCCACTCTTTCCTGTTTATGGCTAGCAGTGGTGATGAAAGAAAGATAGAAAATTTTGGGATGAATTTTGCCATTTTTATTTCTTCTCACGGAGAGAAATTTTCCGAAAATTGACCCATTGTTCTTGTTGCTGCCTCTTTTGCTGCACCGGAGGCTTGGCAGATGTACTGCCTGATGTCGACGTGCTGCTTGTCGACTCACTGTTCATCTCCGACGCCGGGCCCGGCGCCGGACTCGTCGTGCCCGTCGATTCTGTCGCTGTCGTGTCCGCCGTCGATGTGGACGGCTGTTGGCCGGCAGACGGAGCAGCAGCAGAAAAGGGCGATTGCGGCGCATTCGGAATGGACATTTGTGACGCTGCGGCGACCAGCGAAAGTTCGTTGAAAATTTGGCGTTGTAATTGTTCGCGACATGCCGCAACTTCTGGATCGGAGTGATTCGCAAAATTTGACTTCACATTGAGCAGTAAAAGTGCAAAAATCGCATCTTTTTCCTGGAAAATGAAAACTTTAAAATTAAAATTAATTAGGTAATTAGTTGATCCATTACCAATCCTTTAAAATGTTCCATGTGAATTGACCTGCAAAGGCTATCCAAAAAGAAACGGCCGATGGGAAGCGCAATGCTAAATAAATCAACAAATAATAATAATAATATTATTTATAATTAATTAATAATGATTGTTTAAAATCATTCAGATAACCTGGCCAAACTTTTTGCTTCAAAACTGAACTTTGGTTTATAGAATTCCGTTAATCCGTCCACATGGAGCTCCATAAAGCCTTGGCCTGGCAAATATGCGCGGTTTGACTGAATTCCGCCGTACTGTAATGTGCAAAACGCACTTTCTAAGGTAAGCCAGCTCAAGAAAATTAAATGTTGCTCATCCGACGAAATTTGGCACTGCTAAAATGAAAATTGTTGAAAATGGAAAAATGGAATTTTTAAAGTAAAGTTTAGTTTATGCTAACATAAAAGTCGCTGTTGAAAAAGATTTTATATGTTTTTAACACTTTTTTTCGATGAATTTAACTTAAAAAAATTTAAATTTCCACCAAAAATTGTGCGCCTAACGCCGAATCGCCCATTACGCATTGGCCAAACAACGATTTCTCTTGAAAGAATATTGTCCAAACTTCGCTTATGTCCAATTTCTTCAGGAAGCATTCATCGCGCTTTAAAAGCATTTTAAATATATAAATATATTTAAATAAATGCCAACTTTTGTTTGTTGTTGACGCAAAAACTCTATTTTTCTCCTCACACTTTTGACAAAAATAATGATCGAATCTTCAGCGATCAGTCCAATTGGAAAAACATTATTCATCGGTGCCAATTTCACTTTCTAAATTGGATTCAAAATTTGAATGTAATTTTATTTACTATTTTTTTAATTTACATTTTCCGACATTCCATCCAAAAGGTGGTCATTTTCACGTTTCTCTCCAAATTTTGACGCTTTTAATTGCTTGGCCAAATTGTTGGCACCGGATGTTGACACTTTTCTGTTATTTGTTGGACTTTCTGTTAGGGTTTCTGTCGGCGAGTTGTTAAATGAAGCCATTTTTTTGTAGCCTCTTTTTGGTTGCACCTCTGACAAATGAAAACATTCCATTCAATTAATTATAATTAGCAATTTAATAACCTTCGGAACGCATTCCCGCCAATATGCACTTCTAATTCATTAATTAAAAAAATATATATTCTTTCACCCAAATGTTGGCACTTACCTGAAAGCGACAGTAACGGCACACGGTGCCATGCTTCTTGCCCTCCAAAAATACGGGTTCTTCAAAATAAAAATAAAAACTAAATTTGTCACATCCCATTAAGGCTAATAAAATAAATAATGCTTTTAAATTCAAAAATTGTCATTTTAAAAATAAAATATTGGGTACTTTTTACATCGCAATCTCTGGTCAAACAAATGTATCGTTTATGCTGCAAAAAGTGGAATATTTAATTACTTACAGTAAAAATATTTATTTAAATAATTACCTCCGAAATTGAACGCCTGAAAAAGGCTGAGCATGCCGAGCAGCTGAAATTATTTTTTGAATTCTTTTCCCACAAAAATTGCACATTTATTTATTTTAAAAAATTTGTTTCACCTAAGCGAACCAAAATGTATTCCATCGGCCACATTGGCGCAAATGTCGCAAAGCAATTCGCGCTAAATTTACAAAATTCCTTTTTTTTCATTTAAATTTAAATATTCAAAACAAACATTGACTTGCGCAGTCGGCTGCCTGTTTTTGGTGTGTTTTGAGCTGTTGTTTGGCGTTGTCGTCGTCGTCGTCGTTGTTTGAGCCTCGAGGCGTTTTCCATCTGAAATTAAAATTGTATCTTTCGAAGCGCCCATTAAATCCGGGCTCTACTTATAATCTTGGAGATAAAAATGGAGAAAAATAAAAAGAATTTTTACGCTTGGGTTATTTTCACAAATTTAAAAATCCAAAAAGGTTTGGCCAATTTTGTAAAAAAAAAAAATTCAAAAATTGGGGGGGGGGAGAGGGGTTCTAATAGAGGAAATACGGTATCTATACAGTTTTCGGTTGATTGCATTTATTTAAATTTTGATTCTTTATTTTATACATAACATTCTAAATGAGCATTTTATTTGTAAACAAAAAGTTTGGCAGATGCAGTTTACAAAAGTATCGTTTTAGGAAAAAAGACTCATTTCTGTCTGAAAAGCCATTGGGGGGTTTTTTTTTTTGACTATATTTCTGTTTACATAAATTTGAATTAATCTTTTTTAGTATCTCTTTCATGAATTTAAACTCGATTTTTTATTTTTGAAAAAGGCCCGGTGTAACGACAACGCCGCTGGGAGAACTAAAAAAAAACTTAGCGATTTTAGCTGAAAACAAAAAAAAAGAGTTTCATTTTAAGCGGTCGTTAAAATCTTTCTGAGCTATTTTGTCATCAATTAACAAACAAAGTTAGCCTAACCGGGACCGCCAAAAAGATAGAAATATCTGCCATCCATGGTTTTAAGTTTTTCTCAAATTTCACATAAATTTTTCTTTCTGGAAAGATTCATTTAATGAATTTCTCTTCAAAAAATATTATACCCTGTAGTTGTTGGAATTGTTGTTGCTGGAGATCATCATTAAGATTCTGTTGATTCTGTTGCATTTGCTTCTTACAATAATCTGCCTGAATAATCCTTTCCACCACAAGCATATTCCTATTACAAAATATATTTTATTAATTTTTTATATTTTTATTAATTAAAATAATAATAAGTTAGAACGTTCACGGAATGATTGGCATTCTACCGGATCTCGGATGCGTTCCAAAAAGTGATCTTTCACTCGCTGACCGACTCAAATCCGCCCAAATATTCATCAAAATCCCTAGCCCAAAATGTTCAAAGGCTGTCTCTTATACACATCTAGATGTGTATAAGAGACAGATTGGAAGTGTTCGCCCCGCCCCCTTACCTTCGAGCGCTCGCCCCGCCGCGTTTTGGTGGGCATCCGTTTTTTTGAGCGTTCGTTCATTCATTTACCAACAAATGTTTTTGGGGGGGGGGCAGTGACGTCAAAACGGGCAGAGAGACACGGACGGTTAGCGAGACCCCCAATTTGTGTGCAGAACAGAGAAGCAGACAAAAAACAGCGGAGGTCAGAAAATGAGCACATAGCAAAATGAGGAGAGTGTGTTAGAGAAGCAGATTTAGAGATAAAGTGAGAGAGAGAGAGAGAGAGAGAGAGAGAGAGGGGGGTAGAGAAAGAAACAGAGAATTGGGCATTATGAGTACCTAAAAATAAGTGAGATTTGAAGGAACATAAAAATGGAATAGAGAAACAAGAAACAATGTGTGCTGGGTTAGAGCGTTAGAGAAAGATTAAAATGTTTGCCGGAGGCGAACGCCGCCCGCCATTTATGTAGCCTGGGGGCAGGATAAAGGAGCTAATATGTACTTAATTGATTGGGCGGGAGGCAAATGAATGCTAATTGTAAGCAATACACACACACACATATATGTGTGTGTATCTGAACACAATGTTATGTAATTGGAAACAAATTCATAGGAAAAAGTTGAATTATATATAATGTAAATTGAATTGAATTGAATTGAATTTAATTTAAAAAATTGTTCTTTATAGGTAATTCATGTAACCAAATAATACCAATTGAAAAGAAACTGAACACATTCAAACAACCCTTCTGCTGGAGCAAAAGCCTTAATTTTACTCAAAAATAAAAATGAATAAAAGAAAACTTTTTTATATTTTACATATTTATGATTGTGTAATAAATCGTTTTTATTGGGGAATTCGCCTAAACAAATGCTAAAACTAGGGATGGGGTCGACGACTCCAAAAGTTCGGCAATCGGAATTCCGTCCCCTCTGCCGGGGGATTGAATCGAAGCATTTGCCCTCCGACAGCAAATAAAAAAGGTTAGCAAAATGTACAAAAATGTTTTTAATTTTCAATAAGTGCATTTTAAACATCTGCTGCTGCTGCTGCTGCTGTTTGTCATTCTTCTGTGTCTGTCGTCGTCGAGGTCGTTCGGGTGGTTGGGGAAATTGCACACATCGTTACGGGCGGGTACGGATGCCAAAGCTTTTGGCGCTGCGGGGGATACATTTTTTTAAAAACCCAATTAACTTTTTTTTAAATGCTTTTGTTTCTTTTGACTACAGATTAATTAGGTATTAATTTGACCGCATTATTCATTTCGAACTTTTTGCGGGTTTTTTGAAGTCCAATTGATGCTCTCTTTTTTTTTGTTTGAAATGCTGCTTATGTCAAGAATTGCTCTTTAACTTGAATTTAACTGCAAAAATTTTGAGGGATGAATGGCGCCGCGCTGAATCGCCCGGGCTGAGTTGGCCCTGCCTGATTGCCTGAAGGCTGAAGATCTGGGCTGAGTTGGCCCTACCTGACTGCCTGAAGGCTGAAACTACCGGACTTTTTCAACCTCCCAAAAATACAATAAGCCGTCAAAAGGTTTAAAAATCTGACGTTAAAAGTTTTGTATCGCATAAAATCGTTTAGTTTATAACAATAAAACAGAATTGATAAGGAAAATTAAGAGAATGTGTAAATTTTTTTACCACATTATATGTAATATATAAATATATATTAGAATATAGATTTTGTCTCAGATTAGCTCAGGAATCTCAGATCACCTTCGAGGAAAAATGGCAAACGGCTTCTAAGAAATGGCATATAATGGCATCGAGGGGTCCGAAAAATGGCATTGTAATGGCATCGAGGGGTCCAAAAAATGGCATTGTAATGGCAATTTTTCTTAACAAATTTCAAAAAGATATTTTTTTTTGAAAATTTTGCTTCAGGCGAGGAGTCGGCGGTGCTGATAGGGGCCGCCGAGAAAAATTTTAATTTTTGACTCTTTTGTTAGCTATTTGCAACCAAAAAGTTCAAATTGTCTATTTTCAGGAAATCTTCATTTTTCCCTCAAAAAATGAAAACCCAAGTTCCAAGAAATGGTAAAATAATGGCAAGTGTGGAGAAATGGCAAATGTAATGGCAAATTTTCAAAATAATGGCATTTGCCATGGGCATTCTGAGATCCCTGGATTAGCTGCTAAGACTAACAAGAAAAGATCCTCCCGCCCCCCTAATTTGTAAGTAAATAAATTATCTTGAAATGGTCAGAGCGTTGTAATGCTCGCGAAGCATTCCGATAAGTTGCAGCAGAGGGCACTGCACGAGAACAATGCCACCAACGGACTGCGCAATTTTTTGATGATCAAATTTGGGCAACCGGTGTGCCTAAAATGCAATAATTTAAGTAGTTAAATAATTCCNACCCCCTTGGGGGGTTGAAAAATAGAACCCCCGGGGGTTCTAATAGAGGAAATACGGTATATGCACTTTTGTTCTCATTTACACTACAGTAGCTGTGAAATTGTTTAAAATCGAAAAAGTTTTCAAAAAATGGTTTATAAATAAACAGAATAGGTAAATGGAATTGAATTCAAATTTTTTGGAAATATGTGTGAACGTACTGGTACTGTGATGTCCCGGGGGGAGACGGGAGGGATGGGCTGCGATACGGGACGCCAAAAAACAAGGGATAATATGTGGGATTCGGGAGGGTTTTCAAATTAATTACAAATGCAAAAATATGTAATTTTCTGGGAAGCAATCTTTCGAATGTGCCATTAATAAAGCCAGAATTTCAGAGCCTTAAGAGTTACCGTATTTTCTTTCCATTTAAAACCCACTCTCTAATTGTAACCACCCCCCCCCCCCTCGGGGGTTGAACAATAGTAACCCATGGGTTACTAACAGAGAAAATGCGGGGTAAGCCTAAAAATAATATTTTTATTTTCAAACACTTTTTATTATTCAGGGGGGTTTTAGCGCCTGAAATCCGGGCTTTAGCCATTAGTAGGGCTGGTATTTATTGAAAATGCCGAGGTCCAAGTTAATTTGTATTACAAATAAACTCTAAAGATCACATTTCTGCTCGTTGTAGTTGCAAATGAGATACATTTTGAGATTCTCAGGCGTAAAGCGCTTTCGATTATCTCGCAAAGCTTTAGGGGTGCATTTTTGGACTCATTTTTTGGAGGTGCTTTTTTGATAAAATTGCAAAATCGGTGCAAAAAAATGTTCAGATGCCTGAAAAAGCAAATTTGTCGTTAAAATGGAAACGTGTATTATTCTTTTTTCATAAAAGAGCAAATTTAAAATCAAAGAAAAAAGCACATAACTTAATTCGATATTAACATTGAATAAATAAAAATTTATTTGTGAAAATAGGTATATAAACAAATATATTATATAAATGTTTTCAAATGTATTTAACGCTTCTCAACTTGGCAAAGTGCCAGTGCACGAGGTCCGCTTCATCTGATTGTCGTGCTTAAGCTGGATTTTGTGCGTTTTTGTACCAATCAATTCTTTTGGTATTTTGAGCGGGATTAGCCGACGATAGAATGCCAACCACAAAGCGGCCATAACACCAATTTCAACACATTCCAAAATCCAAATTGGCCTTGGTCCGTAACTGCGATAAAGTTGTCTAAAGGAGCAAAATAGGAATTTGAATTCCGGTATTTAAATCATTAAAATCTAATTTAAATCAAATTAAAAAGCGGACCCAATCAACGCCGGGCCAAGCATTCGTCCCAGTCCGCCACACATTTCCAGCAGACCCTGTTCTTGTGTTTGAATGCGGGGCCCGATCACGCGAGACAGCAGTGGGATCATCGTGGCATTGATGTTCGGAAAGGCGATGCCGATGCAGAGGAAGATGAACACGTAGTACACCCACACATTCACCTGAATGGCATTATTTGCAAAAAAAAACTAATATAAAAAAAAGAAATAAAATATTGTGATTCAAAGAGTTCTTTTTGTTGGGATAAAATCAGGGCTCCGATATCTGCGGATTTTTCCTCATTCTGTGGTTTTTGGAATTTCCCGGCGGCGCCAATCGGCGCCGCCGGACCTCTTTCATTACTAAAAAACTTCAAAAATTATAGTATTTTTAAAATTTGGTTTACTTACTTATTTATGATTTTAATAAAGAAATGTCGAATGTGCGGATTTTAGGTAGCAAATGAGGATTTTTTAATGCTCCGATGCGGATTTTAAAAATTTTGAGATCGGAGCCCTGGGTAAAATCAAACTCAAAATTTAAATGCTTTTTTTACATCCGCTGCTATTCATTTTTTTGGTTCAACAAAACTTGTTTTTTTTTATTTTTTATATTATTTTTTCAATTACAAAGCGCCCAGACAATGCTCAAATTAGCATTTTGGGTATGGAATTCCTCTGCCATTGCCAAAAAAAGGTTGGGGANATTAATGGGTAAAGCGTTCGTTTCACCTGCGTAAGCCCTTCACACCAACTCAACACATTGGCCTCACAGCCCAACTGTGCCATCGATTTGTTCGTGGAATCTGAACAAAATGTTTCACTTTTTTTTAAATTTAAAAAATTATTAAATCTACCAAATTTCATGACGTAATTTGGCAGAAATGGCCAAGGATAAGTGACAAAATGAAATGCCATAAGACCGAACAACGAAAGAAGACAAGTGAGACGTTCATTGATTCTGTATTATTTTTATTCATTAGAATAAATTCTAAGCCTATGCTTAGACTTAGACCTAGACTAAGCTCACTAAGGTTTAGGTCTAAGTGAGCTTAGGTCTAGGTTTAAGCATAAGTTTATGTTTTATGCTAAAATAAGAGATTTTATATTTATGTTTTATTAGAAAAAATCTTGTAAATTAATATTTATAAAATTACAAAAGCTGATGTATTTGAGAGTAAATTGTTTGAGGGCGTGGCAGGAAAAGAAAAAGTTGCAAAAATATTATCCCCCATTTTTATGTTTTTAAAATTGAATTTTAAAAGCAAATCATAATTTTTATTTTTATTATATTTTAACATTATCCATCACAAACTTGTGTCCCAAATTGAACAATATGTACATGGAGTATACCAACAATGTCAGGAGGCCGCGCGCTGTGTGGGCGAATGATTCGTAAATAACAACATCGGTGGAGCTCCATCCGAACATCATCATGGCGTACGAGGTTCCAATTCTGCGGGGAAAACAATAAAAAATAATTCAAAATTTAAAATTAAAAAAAAATGCTTTATAAAATTACGTTTCCAAATTTGTGAAGATTAAATATTGCGTGAAACGCATCGCACAACAAATCGCCAAGGCCCATCGGTCGTAAGGCGGCAATTTTTGAATAGCGCATTCGAGAGCCGTCGATTTTTTCTTATAAATAATTTATTTAAATATATTTATTATAATTAAAAGAAAATTTGATAAAATTATTTTTTACATTTATTACCTTATCATTATGATTGTCATTAATTGTTGTGTCCAAAATGCCGACGCTGCTTTCGCGGAAGAAAAATTGTAGCAAAAAATGAATTAACACATTTGTGCCGATCGCAAAAAGTGCCGTGGCGGTGAACATATTTATTGAAACCCATCGGTTGGGGCGCCATCCGGGGTACCCAATGAATGTGAAAAGCCATTGAAAAGCTGGGGGAAATAATTGGACAATTAAAAGCACCAAATTTTGGCCTAATCATTGAATTTGTCGGCACTCACTTGGCCCAATTGTGATGCCCATCGCCAATCCGCCGGTTGTCCATGCCATGGCACGCGACCGGTCGTTGTCAACGCTGGCAACGGTCGCATAGGCAACCAACAGACTGATTTGGGCTAATAAAAGTGAAATTTAAAATAAATTTAATTAGGTAATTAGGCTCTATAAATCAGAAAATTGTTTCAATTAATGGGCGTTTCAAAATATTTTTGTCTAATTAAAAGTGTTCAAGCGCACCGGGTCCAATTCCGGACACGAGCCTGGACAACAACATCACATGCTTCATCCACCCGACCGGGAACCACTCGATGACAAAGTACAGCACGTTGCCCACCAACATGGCGGCATTGCACACCAACAACGGCACACGCATTTGGCCCGTCCGTTTGGCCCAAATGCCCAACAGAGGCGAAAAGAGCATTTGCATCAGCGAGTAACTGCCCACAATGATGCCGAAGAAGCCCTCCGAGACGGTGGAGTCCAACTGGGCAAAAGTCGAACATTTAAATACACTAATTTAATAAATTAAATTTTAAAAAAGTTTTTTAATTGTGTGCGCATTGTATTCTGTAGTTAAAATAGAAAATATAATTAATAAATGCACAAAAAAAGGAGTAAATGTGCACAAAATGATAAGAATTGGCCTGCTGGTCACAACACACAAAAAAGAATGTTCTGCTAAAAAATGATAACTGATTAAATTTTATGAATTTATGTAAAATCATCATATGAGAGAGAACCTTTGTACAATAAAAAAATGGGAATTGAATTTGATGATGCAATTAATTAATTAATAATGAATTAATTATTATTGGTTTTGGTGAACGTACCGTTTTCATAAAGGCAAATTGCGAGTTGAGGAAGAGGCTGAATTGCACTTGGCCACAAAAGCACACCAAAGTGCACAAATAAATTGAGCGCCAATCCGTTTTACGATTGGCAAATGAATCGGCTGCTGAACTGCTGCTGCTTCTGGTACTGGTCGGGGAAACAGAAGCGATTTTCTGCACTGGAAATATTTTGCAGCCGGAGGATTTGAGCGTCGTCGTCGTCGTCATCTTTAAAATTATTCAAAAAGCTAAAAATTGATCAAAAACAGCAAAAGAAGCGACAATTTATTTTTAAATTTAGAAAAGTCAGCTTTTCGATATTAATTTTTTTAATTTTAATTGAATAATTTCATTTATTTTACATTAAAATTTTCCAGACTTTTTGGCCTATCAACCAAAATCTATTTATGGAAAAGAAAGAGGTCACGCGAGTATGCGTTTATTTTACCGATATCAGTGAATTTATAACACTTTTTTTTATTTATTATTCAATAATAATAAAATAAAATAAATTATAATAATTGTTTCGTTTGATTGGTAATGGGGGGGGGGGACTCCCCGTAGTGTTTTATAAGCACTTTATTCGAACGCAGTTTCGTTGATTCACCACTTTTGAACGGCCTGCTTATCACGGGATACAATAAAATGACTGGAAACTCAACAGAAGAAGATAAGCAACAACTAATTTCAATTAATTTTGTTCAATCACTGTGTTAATGAATGTTCCGAGAGAAAATGAAAAAACAAAATAAATAAGCAAAAATAAATAAATGTGACTTGTCTTGCCCCGCCCGCTCATTCGCTGTTTTTGGAAATTTTGAAACATCAAAGACCGTCTGGATTAAACCCAATTTTCGTCCTCATCTTCAGTCAGTTCGAATTGGCTTTTCTTTTCTTGAACAAATGCTTGGTAAAACGGCTTCCCGACCGCGACCCGCCGACTTCTGCTTCTTTGGTACGGAACTGGCTGTGACGGACTGGCCGCGGGTTCGATCGGAAGGCTGGGACTGAATCAGCCTAATCCAAAAAGTTCTCTTCAATGTAATAGCAACAAGGTCCAGTCCGGGCTCTATTAGCAACACTGGTGGCGCGTGATGTTCGAGACAATTGACTGAGACTCCAGACTTGAGACCGAGACTCTCAAGCATCGCAAGTGGTGGCTGCTTTCTCGCTTTCTTCTCTATCATTTTCCCTTTTCTTTTTACACATTTTCTTCCTTTTTTTCCTTTTTCTCTTTATGTCGAAATATTCAATCTGAGTTTTCTTTTCTTTCTTTTTTCATTTTCCTATTTCAAATCGTTCAAATCAACAGGCGCTGGCTGGGCACATCAATAAATCATTTATTATTTTGAAACATGGCGCCAAAGTGAGAACAGAATGTGTATTTAGTTAATTAAGAATTTTAAATTCAAAATTTAAGTCATCTCAATCAAAGCCCGAAAACTTAAGTACTAAAAGGCTTTCAACTACAAAATAAAATTTAAAAACTTTATTTTTAGTAAAGCAAAACAAAATAAAAAAATTCTATTAGCACTTTGTGTTGCACAAATGAATATTTTTTCTGTTATTGAAACATTTTGCACCACGAGATAAGCAACAAATGCACAAAAATAAATGTTTAATCCCATCAATTACCGTCCAAAAAGAGGGATTCTTCGTTCAGTAAGTGGCTGAATGGATGGATGTTAATGCATTGAATGAAGGTGGACAAAGAAGATTAATTGCCAGACCTAAAGCCTTGCCTTAGGGCAATAAGCTTTGCCGTTCCCTCCCGTTGGATTAATGGATCAGCTTCTAAAGGTTGGAGGTAGGGAGTAAGG
>MEIZ01000032.1:418367-443691 GCA_001723225.1 Globodera ellingtonae | reverse complement strand
CACCCTCGAGGGGCATAAAGTCGACGAACGGACGAGATCGAGACTCTCGAGGGGGGCAAAGGTACCCACCCCACAAGGAGGGATGAGTGAGTCAACATAAGCGGGGGAGGGACCGCTCCCCTTTAATCATCCTCCTCCTCCTCCTCCTCATCATCATCATTAGTTGAATGTGTACACTCAAAAAGTCCAAAAATGTAATTACGAGACGTAGTCGAGTGTTCGGTGTTCTGAAATGCAATGTTAGCATGCGTAGTGATCAAGCCAAGGTGTACGGTATCCGAAGGAGGCATTCATTCATTCCTGTCCGGATTCCGGAACCTGTGGACTGAGATTGTCGGTTCCCGGCCTACGGGTTGAGCACCGACGACCGTAACCTGAACGCACTAATTAATGTACATTATACAGTACCTAAAGCTTGTGTCCGTCCGTCCGATTACTGTGTAAAAAGTGACTTTTTATTCCAATGCCGAACCTTCACCTGTATGTGTCCCAAACTTTTCTGACACGAATAGATACATATTTATACTCTCCGATCCGTTGGGAGTTTCTTCCGTTCGTCCGTTCGGAGGAGGCGAGGAGATAAGATAAGGGGGGGGGGGAGAAGAGACTGAAAAGAACCCATCCATTTTGGGGGGATGTGCCGTCGGAATAGGCATCAAAAGGATTGGGAAAATAAATCCTCATTAGTCGTCTCATATAAATAGAAATATTCGCCCATTTTTGCATTATGTGGGTCAAGGATATTGATATGTTTAATATTTACTTATTCAAATATTATACAAAAATATATTCATTCAGTGGGACACTTTGTCCCCCTCCCCCTCGGCCATACGACAAGCGCGGGCATTTGCACCACTTTCACATTTTTGTCCCTTTTGCGACATTTCATCTTTTGCCCGATTTTAATTTCCATAATGTGCCATTTTTATCCCTTTTCTACATATTTTTTTGATCTTTTCTAGTGCCACATTTAATACTAGGGTTTAGTCCCGACCCCTCGGGGCGGAAAAAGTCGGGGTCGGGGTTTTTGTCCCTGAGGGGTTTTTGTCCCCGACCAAAAAGTCGGGGTTCGGGGTTTTTCCAGCAAAAAGCCCGAAAAATTAAAAAAGTCGGGGTCGGGGACGAAAACCCCGACTAAAAAGTCGGGGTTCGGGGACGGGGCTCAACCCTATTTAATACTGTAAATGACTGACTCCCTCTGGCACTGCCTCCTAACCCCCCCCCCCCACTTTTGCGCTTCTTGGCATTGGCATTCCTCCATTCCTTCACTCCGAAAGGGGAACTTCGCAACCATTCTAAGGCATTCAGTGCATGCCGACAGTTTGCAAAGTACTGACTGAATATTCTTATCGTAATGTTTGATCAGCAGAAAGTTTGTAAACGATCAGCAACATTTTGGAGACCCAACGCAATCCATCAAAATTTGTCAGGTTTTCATGTTATTATTGCATGCGAAATTTTCTGAAGTATTTGAGTTTGAAGGATTTAATTCCGTAGATTATTCTTCAAGATTAACCCGCAGCCGCTTAATTCGATATTTTATATTTCTTAAATATTTTTTTAATATTTTATTTTGCCCTTAATTCGTTTTATTTGCAAAAATCTTAGGGTTGGGTCGTCCTGCACACATAAAACAAGTCATCATTTTTGAAGGCCAATTGCTGTCTCTTATACACATCTAGATGTGTATAAGAGTTCGTCCTTGAATGGCAAGTGCAGTACTTGAAAACTGACTTTTTCATTCTTAAAAAATCGCAAATGTCCTTATTAACAAGAATACCCTCTGTCTCTTATACACATCTAGATGTGTATAAGAGACAGTCCATATCCTTCCGAATATGTATAAATGTGCTGCTGCTCCAAGGGCAAAGCTATTTTTCGCCTGCACTCCCCCGACAATGTCTCTTATACACATCTAGATGTGTATAAGAGACAGGTTGTAATTTATTACAACAACAGTTCGTCCTTGAATGGCAAGTGCAGTACTTGAAAACTGACTTTTTCATTCTTAAAAAATCGCAAATGTCCTTATTAACAAGAATACCCTTGAAAATGAGCAATTTTAAGTGTACTGAAAATTTGTTTTTAAATTTAATATTTGCTGGGGGAAGTTGGGTTAAATTTAAGAAGCGGCATTAGGGGGAAAAGTGCAAAATATAATAAATGCAAATTGGCGCTAGAAAATGTGCAAAATGTAAAGAAATTGGGCGTAGTAAAATATGCAAAAATGGAATCGCTTCAATTTTATATGCGTTTTTTCTTTGCTTTTCTTTTAAGCAATTTTTTACAACTTTTTAATAAAATTTAATTGTTCCGTTTGGTATATTTAAGTTTTACACAAATCCCTCTATTAAACATTTAATTTATTTTGGTTTATTAAAATAAATTTAAATGGATAATTAAATATATTCCTTTTCAAGCTTTTCGTCTTCTCACTTCTCAAATTGCTTTTTTTCCGTTGCTTTGCCTTTTACCAAAGACTTTTTGGCCTTACAAAAATTATTCCTCCACCAAACTGCGCCCAATTCCGCCTTAAACATTAAATTATTCACGCGCAAATGTCGAATGGAAGCGGCATAAATACAAATAAATAAATAAATAAATGCCTGTGCCCGTTTTGGCATTATCCCCAAATTTTTGTTTTGCTTTTTGGCATTTTATCGCTTAAATTTGACCCCAAAAATAAATATCCCCAAATTTTTGGTAGCATAAATTTGAATTTTGCATTTTACATTTGTGCCTTTCAAATTTCATCGCTTAAAAATTTAAAATTGGTGTTTTATAAATGTTGGCACTTTCAGATTTTTGATTATCAGCGCATATTGTCGCAGCAATAAATTGTAAATTGAATTTTACAACGACAAAAAACCATCGAAAATGGCCCTGCCAATGGTCGGCGGCGTCTATTTGGGCCATTTGTGGCGCGGCACGACCGGAAAATTGCGCGCATTGGCCCGCCCGTTGCTCAAAGACGGCATCGGCGACCGCATGGACAAGGGCAATTTGTGGGTGGTGCCCGGCTTCACACTGCTCGTGTTCGCCATTCTGTGGACAACCAAACTGTGAGCAGCAACAGCAATTAATGCATTAAAAAATAATTTAACAAATTAATATTTTTTATTTATTGTTTTTTAATTAAATTTATTTTTCAGTTCCAAAATTGCGCTGGAGGAGTCCACGTGCCGTGGAGCGTCAATCTACGATTTTGGCGGCACACAACTCGACGACGACGCGAAAAGGCATTGCCAGACGGCCAAAAGGTATTACGTCGGCCCGGACGAAGCATTCTCACACGACCACAACTGGCGAAAGCAGCGGGAGGTCAAGAACCCGGAGGTTGGTCCATTAAATATATTAAATATTTAAATTGACAAAATATATTTTACTTTAAATCGAAAAAATATATTAAATATTTACTTTAAATATAAATTGACAAAATTTATTAAAATTGCATATCGTTTCAGTGGATCCTCTGGTTCTGGGCACCAATCGTGTTCGTCATGTACGTATTGACGCGATTTATGTGGACACTCCTGCTTGAAAACCAAGGTAAGTATAAATATTACAAAATGTTTGCCGATTTCTTTTTTAATTAAAATTCAATTTCAGGCATCAATTTTGCCAACGTGGTCGGGGCGTCGCAAAGCATAACAGTGGAACATGACGGCATAACGGAGATTGACGAAGAGAAACTGGCCGATCGACTCCCCGTGATTGTGGAAAACTTTCGATGCTCCTACTCTTCAAGGCATGACATTTAAATATGATTTTAAATTTTATTGAATTTAAATATACTTTTTAAACACAAATTATTTTTTTTTCAGAGCATATGCCGCCTTTTTGGCCTTTGAATGTTCGCTGTTTGTGGCCCCGCTGCTGCTGCTGTTGTTCGTCTTGCCGCTGATGATCGGCGGCGCCTATCGAACTTGGGGCCTCGACATTGCCCGCGCGTGGTGGGAGAGGAGAGATTGGTTGGTCACCAGAGGATATTATTATTATTATTAATTATTTAAATTAAATGTTTTTAAAACAAATAAATATTTTTGCTTCCCCCCTACAGGCAAGGCTCCCCACTGCTGCCCTTCTACGACGCCTCCGTCTCCATCTCCCACGACGTCTCCCACGAAGTCTCCCAGCGCCGCCCTGTGGTGCCGTTGATCCCGCGCATCACTTACTGCGACTACCATTTCGTCTCCTTGGGCAATTCGCACACACTGACATATCGCTGCTATATGGACGCCAATTGGCACGAACGGACGGCACTTTTTACATGGTAAGCAAAAGACTTTCTATTTAAAAACATATTCTTTCTAATTGGGATTGTTTTTTTCGTTTTTTGTTTTTTTATTATTAATAATTGTTACCAAATTAAATTCGATTTTCAGGGTTATGCTGACTTTTCTGGCAACGATCAACCTGGGCAATCTCGTTTTTTGGTTTGAATGGACCGTCCGAATGCGCTTCCGGCACCAGCGGCGCGGTTGGGTGATCAAGAAATGGCTGAACGCGGACGGATTCAACGAGGCCGAGTTGGCGCTGATGATGCGCTTTGCGGAAAGCTTTAAAATGGGACAGCTCCTCTATTTCTATTACATCGAGGTGAGTGAGTGAGCAATTTTAATCATTTTAATAAAAATAAAATTGTTTTAGTCATTAGAATTTGAAAGGGTAAAAATTTATCTTTTGTTTGTTTCAGGATCTATTTTTAAATCTTATTTTGAATTTAAAAAACAAAATTATATTTTTAGGCACACACTGACCGGGTGGTTGCGAGTGCGTTCTGTACGGCATTGTTTGCGCGATGGTTGGAGAAGCGGCAACGGCGCAAGTCGGCGGCACTGGCCATTGGGATGCCGCCGGACGACGATTCGGCGGCGCCAACGCGCGGAAGCGTCAGCGGCACGGCGGCAATGAATGCGTACAGCGCGGCGGCGATGCCGTTAATGCCCAATGAGGTGGTGGGGAGCCTCCCGGACGCCCCCACCCACTACCATACCGTATCCACACCGTATCGTCCTCCTCCTCCCGGTTGTCCGTTACCGTACTACCAGCATCCGGCGGCACACAACGTTCAGCAGCAGCAACGGCAACAAAAGCCGACGTCAAAATATTTTGTTGTCCAAACGGAGCCCTTTGGGCCAACGCGCATTGTGAAGCGGAAAGGCGAGGAGGAGGCGGTCATGGACGCGACCACTCCAGAGCGGCGGAAGAGCCGAAAACGCTGGTCCATCCGCGACCTGATGAAACGCGTGAGCCGTTTTCCCGCTTTGTTGTAGTTTTTCCTTTTTTTTTGGTTACTGTATATTTTACGCTTTATATATACGGTATGGATACGGTTGAATACGGAGGGGAACCCGCGGTACTTCTCGTCCTCCCCCCCCACCCTTTCTCTTTAATTTGAAATTTATGTTTTTAAAGAGCATCGAGATAATTTGTTGTTAATTTTATTTTTAATTTTGGTGTTATATAGCTGAAAAATAGCGAAAACAGCCAATGCTTGCGCTTACTGTAACGTTTAAACACCGTATTTTGGCGTCTTCTGACCGTTTATTATTAATAGAATTTGTCTAATGCTTTTTCAAACTTTTGAAAATAACTATTTTGAAGTGAAAACCCCCGCATCGTCTATTGTTGTTGGGTGATGATATATAAACAACATTTATAACCCCTAAAGGCATTTATTTCATTTAAAACACTTTAAAACCCACAAAATTTATCATTTAATAAACGAAAATGTTCAGTTTATATCAATTACTATAATTAACTTACCCCTGCTTTGCCCTCCCCGTTCAGATGTCAACCAATTACGGGTGGAACATTGGCATGGAAATGCCGCCGCTGAGGCCAATTCCGACAGCGCCTTATCCGACGCCGCCAAATGCCGCCTCGTTCTCGGATGCGTCGACGGCATTGATGCGCGGCAGCCGCTCACATTCCATCATCCATTCGCCCCGCTCGCCCCCGGGGGACGGTAACGCTTTTGCACTTGTCAAATATAATTGGGGAATATTATTAATAAAAACAAAAAAATATTTTGTAGTAATTATGGACCCATTAAAACCATTTTAAATTCAGTTGTTCCTCCCGAGTTGGCACTGGGGACGCCGAGCACAAGTGCACTGGTCGGAAGGCGGAAAGCGCGGTCGCCGAATTTGGCGGCTGAAATTGGACGGGACAGTTTATGCCACGGTCCGGAGGAGGAGCAGAGGCGGGCGGAACGGAGACGGCAGGCGGACGAGCGGAGGCGGACGGAGCAGGAGGAGGCGCAAAAGGTGACAAATGAGCGAAATTTGAATCAAATTTAAATTAAAATTGATTAATATAGTAATAATTAAAAGTTGGGCATGACTTTAGACCAAACAACAGCAGAAGAAGGACAAAAGTTCGTCAAGCAGTATCAGCAGCGACAGCAGTGGTGAGGACGAGGATGGCGGCTCACGTGGGGAGGGCGGCGGCGGTGTTGTGACGGAACGGGCACCCAAAAATTCGAAGAAACGTTCGGCAATCGTAACGGAGAGGACACCGCTGGTGGAGGATGAACAACGCCAACACCAACAGCAACAGGACGAAACAGCAAAACGGAAACAAAGTAAAGGTAAAAGGGTCGAGCAGAGCATTTTATTTAAGGAATTTTTAATTTTTTGTGTTTTTTATAGAAAAATCGCCCCCGGGGAAGGCCAATGGCGGCACAGCGTCGACGACACGAAATGCAACGCCGCCGGGAAGGAATCGGCCGACGCCTCCGGGGCGGGCGGGCAACGGGAAGCAGCAACAACCGCTTCAGAGGCAAGACGAGGAGGCGGAGGAGGAGTGAGTGATCTTCTAACTTTATGATCTGATCAGCGTTCCTAGAAACTAGTAATCAAGCTTTACACACATGTTTTATTTTTTTGATCAACATTGTTGCCACAAAACCAACACAAAACCCCTTCAAAAAGGATGGTTACAATTTGGAAAATAAATATTTATTTGTTTTCATTCAGGCAAAATTAACCATCCTTTTCTGAAAATAATTGTTTTTGTATTCCAAAATTTATTTTGATTCAATTTTTGCCTGCTGACAAAATTCCCATGTTTTTGATTTGTTGCCGAAATCTCATCTCACAAAAATTTGTTATTTTTTACCTTTATGCCATTCAATAATTCACTATAAACTTAAATTGAAATCCAGTCTGATCCAGGGATATTATTACGCTGCATTTTTATATTTTTTCGACGCAATCCTTTCAAATAATTATTTGATTTCCTCCATTTCCAACAACATTTATGTGCAAACAAATAAAATAAAATATACTGTATTCAAACTTTTGTACTATTTAGACAAAAGTTGTAAATAATCATTTTAACCAAATTGTTTTTTAAATGCCAAATTTTTATTGCTAAAATGGTTTGCATAAGAAGGAAGTGGTCCGATGGCCCCGTTGTTGAAAATCTTAAAATTTTTAATAAAGTGAAAAGAATTGGTCGTTTTGAGCGGGTCTATTTGATTTTGGTTAAAAAAATGACATGATCCCACGATTAATCCAAACTGATCTGGTCCTGATCTGATCAGAACAGGTTGTATCGATTTGAGAAAAAGCAAATTTGAAATTGAGTTTAAAACTGCAAAAGAAATGCATTTTTAATGCGTTTCCCCAGTAGCTGTTTTACGCGTTCCGAAAAAAATGAATTCCATTCCGTACAATTAAATAATTACAATAAATGTTTTTTACCGTCCTTAAACTCTTAAAAGTCATTGTCGTGGTTTGGCCATGGCCACCGATGTTAGTCCAATTAATTTATATTTAAGTAATTTATGGTTAATCGGATTATTTAAAAATTGATCACACAAATATCGTCCGTTGACTTACACTTTAATTCATTTTGGTTTCTTTGCCGTTGAGACAAAATCGAAGTTTCTAAAAGTTGCAACAACCCAAATTATGATTGAAGCATACCTAAATAGGTAATTAGACAGAGTTTGTCATTAATTATTGGGCATGCTTAGGGCCACAAGGCTCGGCCGATTCGATGGCCGACCGGCGGCGGAAGGAATTCAAAAGTCTGTGCAGTAAATATAAGAAAGCGGCTTGTTGTGTGTGTATTTAATGCCAAATGCCAATGCAATTAATGGCGTTAATTGATGTAATTAGCATCATTATCGATGTTCTCATCAACAGCTCAGAGGGCTTTTTTCTTCATTTCACATTTTCTTGCACTCTTGGGCCGCTTTCTTGCCGCATTCTGAACATTTTGGCGCCGATGGCTTCTTGCAGTCCTTCTTGCATTTGTCGTTTGCGCATTTCACACATTGCGACGCGCACTGCACCGACCGTGGACACACATTTTTGCATTCGTCAATGATAACGCTCTGTGGAAAGGAATAAAATTGTTTTTATAAAACAAAAGCTCGAAAAAGAGAAATCAAAAAGTTTATTAATTTAATATTTTTAACTTACTGTTAAGGAAATATGCCTTTTTAAATAAAGATTTATTGAATTTGGGTGCATTCAGAGTTTTGCAATTTATTCCCGAACCGGTAGTGTTAGCTAAAGCACCTCCCTCCGATGATTAGGCCAACACTTACCCCATCAGCAAAAGTGTTTAATGCAAATGCCAAAATAAGACAAAAGCACACAAATCCGAAGACCAATCGCATTTTGTTGTCAGCAACAATTTAATTTTCTGATAAAAAAAATTGGGATTTTGTGCTTTCAACTAACTAGAGACCTAGACTTTTTTGAAGGTAATGGTAAAAAAAGTTTTAAATCAAAAAAGGGAGTTTTTGCTTTTTTTTTAAACTCGATTTTTATGTTTTTGGAGAGGTCCGGCGAGCCGACAGGAAAATCGAAAATATATTTGTTAGCGATTTTGTTAAGAAAGTTTGGTTCCGGGGGAAGGAACTCTCAAAAATGTACAATTTTTGAGGGAAAGTGCGGCCCCTTTTTGCCAATTCGTCAAATAAACAATCCTCCGATTGCTGTGTAATTTATATACCGTCGTTCATTTTGTTTGGAAATTTTGTGACGGACGGACTGTTCAAATAAACAATTTTTGTTTATTTGGTGAAAGTTTTTCTTTTTATAAATTTATTTTTTGATTGTTTTTTGGTCATTCGAACTAAATTTAAAAATAAATACAAACTTTCGTTTAAAGAAAAATTAATTTAATTCCAAGTAAAAGCAAAATTAAAAAACCATTTTTTTATATTTTAAAAATTGAAAAAATCGATCAATCACTTTTCGGTCAATGAAAAATGGAAGCATTTCCGAAATAAATTTTCACGAGTATCCAAAAATGTCGGACAAATTGACGTCATTTCCCTCCCTTCTCTGGCCAACTGTTGCGTTTCAACTTGAGCCCTCCGGCTGATTTTGGTGGGACAAATGAAAGAAGGCAGAACGAACCCCGCGGCGATCGCCCCAACCCTTCCGCTAAGATCAAAGCTCACTCTCAACGCTTAAACTTAAGCTTAAGCTGGATGGAATTTGATCAGAAAATTGACATTCAAACAATTCGGCGGTAAATGTAAAAGAAGAGGTAATTTATTGTTTAGAATAAAATGATTACTAATATTTTATGATCAATTGTTTTAGCGCTTTAATCAGGTTTTCACAAAATTAAGTTATCTATTTTATATATTAATAATTTGATGTTTCGGAATCTTAAAATATTTTCAAAATTATTTGGTTGTGGCCTTTTCGAACAAAAATGTAATAACCTCAGAACGAACATTCGATCATTCTTTTCCAAATGATCATTTCGTCTTTAGGCCATCCTTTTTTCTATTTTTGAAACATTTTGTGGCTATTTTAATGCATGCTCAACTCGCAAACGATGAGGCTTTTTGGATTATAAATAGAAAATGGAGCCTTTTTATATTGGAAAATGCAAAAAAGCCCTTGAAGAAGTCAGTCATTCATTCAGAAGCAATTTGCCCCTTTAACTTTTCATTATTCAGAAGCAATTGGCCCTTTAACTTTTCATTATTTATTAGCACAAAAATGAAAATTGACCAATTTCTGGACAAACTTTCACGCAAATTGTCGAACAGTTCGTCCGGCCTTCTCTGCTTTTGTCCCGCAACAAATTATTGGTAAGCATAATTAATTATAAATTCAAATTTAATCAATTTTCAAATTTTTTAATATGCCAATTTAAGCGATGCAAATATTGGCGAATACCGACCAAAAGTGTGCCCACCAATCGGCGATCAGCAAAAGAATGGGCCCGAAACTGACGACGTCTGTTCACACATCAGCATACCGGTTCAGTATCGTAAATATTCTTCAACATCCGAGGAGACGTCGTCGATGTACGACGAGGTTGTGCATGCTGAAGGTCCTCCCCTTTTTTTATATAAAGATAATAAACATTAATTAAAATCAAACAATTTAAAATGTTAGGGGTTTCACAATTTTTTGGAAATATTTGATTTTAGGCAAAAGTTTGAACAAACTTTTGTTGTGTATAATAAAGAAGCCCTGGGGGGATGCTTTCAATAAATGTTTAAAATTCAGTTGAAAATGAAGAAACAATGACCGAAACGTTTTTGGTTCGGCGACAACAGCGCCATGAATCGGTGCACGCAACCGTTTTCCCAATAAGCAAACCCTTCGCCCGCGCGACCATCAGAATGCCAAAGGTTGGCGGCATTCAAAACAATAAATATTAAACATTAATTAAATAAAAAAAGAATAAAAATGGTTTATTTATTCACTTTCAGAAGTCAAAAAGCGGGCAGCCAGCAAAACGCCGCAACTCTTCGCCCGCCGGCATCAATGAACAATTTGCGGACGATCGTGTCAGCATCCAATTGACCGTCGCCCATTTTAATATGGCCAAGAAATGCGAAGCCCAAAAGATTGCGTTAAACAAATAAAAAAATAGTGTAAATTAATTTGCTATTATTTATTGTCGTCGACATAAGTAGAGTTGGTCGGAACCGGGATCCCGACCGGGACCGGTCGGGAAATTCCCGGTTTTTGAATCCCGATCCCGGTTGAAGACAATGAGGAAGAAGATTTTGAATTTAAAAAAAAATTTGTTTCACCTTGGACCATTCAAAAATTTTTTATTGCCAGTCCCGGGTTTTCCCGGTCCCGATTTTTCCCAAAAATCCCGGTCCCGACCAACTCCAGACATAAGTATTTTCTCTTGTAAATTTATTAACCGTAATTGTTGTGGAATTATAGTCAATTATCAGCCCAACCGATGAATAAAATATAATTACTTAATTAACAATTTACACTTTTTTGTTGAAATTTAAAAAGGGCACAGCTAAAAGTACAACAACAACAAACAATTCAATTGAATTCATTAATTGCCAATGTCCGAATTAGCAAAAACGCATTTTGCCGACATTCTTTCGCGAATAGCAGCAAATCAAGAACACAGCAACCAGGCCAATGCAAACGGCAAGCAAAAGTGCCGTCAGAATGGCGACGTAAAGCCAAGTGATGTCATTCTATAAAATGTTCGTATAAAAAAGATTATTATTTATTTTTTAGTGAATTTTCAAACAATTCAAAAGTTTGTCATTAAAAAAAAACATTTGTTCTTGGTTGTCAAAAAGCTTTTCGAAAATTAATATAAATAATAATATTAAATTGTTATTGCCTTCCGATTGTGACGAATGCATTGCGCCAATTGGTCATAATCGACATATTCAAGCACGCAAAGATGTGAAGCCCTGTGAATAATAAATACATTTAAATAATTAAATAAATAAAATAATAATTAAGTTAAAAACATGCCGTTCGGTTTCGTTCAATTTTCGTGTCATCCACTGAACGGACGAGTAATTAAAATATTGATCAAAAATAGTTTCATTTTGTTTCATTCGTTCCAAAAGTTTGTTTAATGTTTCGGCACTTAACGGCCCATCAATTTGATAAGCTTCACGGTGCGAATATTCGAGTTTTGCTTCGCTCATTTCGGCACCGTTTTCGTTCAAAGCTTCCAATTCGACATAAAAAGTTCTAAATTTAATAAAACATAAATTAATTTTAATTGTTTAAAATTGCCGGGGCCCACTCACTTCACGTCATCGATGTCCATGTTTTTTGGATTGTATTCAAAAATGCGGAATGCCGGATTGTTTAGGTTGAACAGCGGCGTAACTGCCGGATTCAAAAACATTCGCTGGACGGGCGTGCCGTCGGGGGCCTCAAAATGATATTTTTTGAACTTTAAAGTTTTGGCATTTTAAATTTTTTACTTTTAAAATTCGAAAAGTGTCCGTGTGCAAATGTCCAAAAAGCATCCATCGAATCCACGGAGCATAAGCCACAAAAATTTCGTAAAGCCGTCGATTGTATCGCCTCGACATCTCCGGCTTCCAATCTTCATTTTTGACTGAGTACATTTCATAGGCTGAAACGCATTTTGAAATTAAAAAAGATTTTTTTCTTTAAAATAATTATTAAAAAGTATATTTAAATAATCAAAAATCAATTATTTGTTAAACGATCTAATTACCTACCGCCAATTGGAATGTGCGCTATAATGTGCGCGAATGAGTTGTTGCGCTTCACTTCCTGCAGTTGCCGTTCCAAAAAAGCAAATTGCCCTGCGGGGTCGTCGGGTTGGGTCAATTTGTCAATTTCCAATAATAATAAAAATGCAAATTATTTAAAAGGCTTTTTAATAAAGCCAAAAAACCTTGTTGCCGACATAATAAAAATTTGTGTTCAAAATGATAAACGCCGAATTATCCAGCGGAGAACGGAAAAGATAATAACCGCCACGAAGAAACGTTTTCTTAAATTGACTCAATATAAACAATTATTATTATTAAATTGGGTTAATTAGGACTCATTAAACAATTAATTATTAAATTGGGTTAATTAGTATATATAATTATGCATTTATAGCAAACAAAACAACTTTTGCCGACTCTCCAATCCAATCTTTCCATCTTTCAAAAATGCCGGCATAATTATTGTTGCCTTCATCATCGGCAAAATCATTGCCCGGCACCGATTCGTGATTTCCGACCACCGGAACAACAATAATGCCGGGGAAATGCTGTAGAATTGCCGAATTAGCGCTTTCCAATGTGCTTAAAAGCCCTAAAAATGTTCGCATTTATTTTTTAAAAATTAATTTAAATATTTAAACTCGATTCATCGTATTTGTCGTGCGCGGCATTGTCCCCCGTCCAAATAATATAATCCGGGTTGGGCAACTTTTTCTGCGCTTCTTTCAGCATGAAATCGATAAGTGCCTGAAAGTAAAAGCAAAATGTTCTTCATTTTGTTTTTATTAAATTAAAACAAAAATAAAATAATATTTTACAAAATAAATAAATTGCCTACCAGCGGAGGGTCGCAAGTTCGCGACCCGAAAGGGCCTGGACTGCTTGCCCTCGTTGTCTGCTGGTCCGTGCCATTTGTTGCATTTCGATGGCACATTTTGGACGGGTCGCCGTGCCGGTCGTACTGGTCATCGATGTGAAAATCGGTGAAGAGCAGAAATTTACCCATCGCTCTGAAAATTAAATTAAATATAATATTTAATAAAACATTTTATTAATGTTAACAAATATATTTATAAGTGTTTAAAAATGTTAAAATACCTTCTTTCTTCGTATTTGCTTTGTGCAGATACATTTGTTAAAAGTAAAAATATGAGCAAAATGTTTAGAATTCCCCACAAATAACAACTCATTTTGTACAATAGGGCTTCTTTACCTTGTAAACAAAAAAATATTATTTTTTTTTTTAATTTTATAAATATGTTTAATCGATTGAAATAAATGAACGAATAAATGCGAAAAATTTGTGAGAAGCAAAAGAAAAAGCGATTAGAAAAGCAAACAAAGAAAGAAAAAAGAAACCCCCCAAGTACCCACAACTCTCCTTATGCTTTTACTATGTATTTGCACTGGATTGAGCGGAGAACGCATTTTTAGTCGGTAGAAAATCAAAATTGATCAGATTAAGGGCAAGATCAAAAACGATCGACTCGACGATATTACTTTTTGTTTTAAGCCCAACTTTGATCGATCTTGGAAAATCAGAATTGATCAGATTAAGGGCAAGAGCAAAAACGATCGACTCGACGATATTACTTTTGTTTTAAGCCCAACTTTGATCGATCTTGGAAAATCAGAATTGATCAGATTAAGGGCAAGAGCAAAAACGATCGACTCGACGATATTACTTTTTGTTTTAAGCCCAACTTTGATCGATCTTGGAAAATCAGAATTGATCAGATTAAGGGCAAGAGCAAAAACGATCGACTCGACGATATTACTTTTTGTTTTAAGCCCAACTTTGATCGATCTTGGAAAATCAGAATTGATCAGATTAAGGGCAAGAGCAAAAACGATCGACTCGACGATATTACTTTTTGTTTTAAGCCCAACTTTGATCGATCTTGGAAAATCAGAATTGATCAGATTAAGGGCAAGATCAAAAACGATCGACTCGACGATATTACTTTTTGTTTTAAGCCCAACTTTGATCGATCTTGGAAAATCAAAATTGATCAGATTAAGGGCAAGAGCAAAAACGATCGACTCGACGATATTACTTTTGTTTTAAGCCCAACTTTGATCGATCTTGGAAAATCAGAATTGATCAGATTAAGGGCAAGATCAAAAACGATCGACTCGACGATATTACTTTTGTTTTGAGTGGCAAACTCCCCCCCCCCCCCACTCTCTGAAATCGGTCAATGAATGATTGTTTGAATAAGCTTATTAAAATAAAAAAGCAAATTGTTAGCAAAATTGACAAAACAATAATTCATCAATAATTTTTAACTGGCCAGAAAGAATTTGACTTAGGTAGTTAATTACACGAATAAGCAAAGAAACAAATGAATTTGAGCAATAATATATTAAAATCTATTTTTTATTTAAATGTTCATAGAAATGAATAAATTATTATAAAAAATGAATGAATGAATGAATAAATAAAAAGAATTATTCATAAATCAATGACGCAGACATTAAGGCTTTACAAAATATTAGAATGAATCAATATGTAAAATTGTAAATGCTCGAGAGTTGTTATGTAATGGAATGAATCCGAATATTTATAAAAGTAACAAAATGCAAATTTTAAAAAGAATTTTGTTCAACAAAGAGAGTTGTATTTATTATTTCAATTTAGTAAATTAAAACAAAAAATTTTTATAAATATTTAATATTACATAGACTTATCTCCACCAATTCCCACACTTTGAAAGATTTATTTCTCGCGCTATCGCATTTCCATTGGAACACACACAGCGAACACAAAATAAATAAATATATTCATTTTAATTGTCAGAATAAAATATGTAATTTATTTATTTGAATGTTTTGACATTTTGTCCAATAAATTTCACTTTTCATTTCAATTTAATCTATTTTTGTATTGTCAAAAGATGCTCATTAATTATCCTTGTGCCTCTGAAACGTAATTATTACCTAATTATTATACTTAATGGCATCTTTTATTACATATTTATAACATTTTCTAAAGATTCATTGTCACGCGAACAAATCTCTGTTTTAAAACAGAAGAAATGTTCTCAATATTAAATATAAATTGGTAATTTGTCTTTTCTCTTTTGCCTTTTTATTTTAATCCTTTTAATTTGATTCATTAAATTGTCTCCGTTTTTCCATTCTTTCAAAAATATTTTCCGATTCATTCAATTCATTCATTTATTTCGTTAATTTGTATGTTTTGTTTATGTGTCGCGCCACCCAAAATTTAGCCAAAAACTTTCGAATTTCCTTTTTTTCCGATTTGATTCACTTTTAAATTAAATTGTAACAATGTTTTTCTCCCCTTTTATCCTTTAATTCGTCTGATAAATTTGCTGCTGTCCATTTAAATAAATTGTTTAAAATATTTTCCCCTCAGTTTAATCTTTTCGTTTATTCAATTTTTTTAAAGCTAAATCGTTAAAAGCAATTTCATGTGCAACAAAAACTGTTTAACAACTTGTTTTTGTACGAATGAATGAATGAATTAATTATTGATGACCAAAGCACCGGGTGTTTTGCCCACTTTTTCATCAATAATATTTTGAGACTTTTGATTTAACAATAAATCGTAATTATATTAATTAAAATAACATAGTAGGTACATTTTACGACTAATTTAGGGACAATTAAAGAAGTTTCTTGGACCCAATTTTTTTTATTTAAAAGTTCATTTATCATTTTGCGCTTTTCCACCCGCCGAATTCCATAAAAATGCGGGCGGACGGGCGGCTCACCAGCCGTCCGTCCCCGCGAACGGTGCAAACATTTTGATAAATAATGCGTGGCCAAATGCCCAAAAAGCGCCGGAGGGGGAGACGGAGGTCATTGGACTGGAAATTATTTAGCATAAGTAAATTGAAGAAATAAAAGGATAAAAAAAACTTGGGACACAATATCTATTTTTTATTTTATCTTTTTTAGCTTTTTATATCAAAAATAGTTGATGGGTCGATCATATTTGCACTAACAAACACTTGACGTGTATTTAAATTTAAAAAAAATGGATTATTTAATTTGTAAAATTGTTTCTAACAAATTTTGGCGTTCTTTTGACCGTTCGTTCTCTTCCCCTAATCCAATTTTTTTTGTTCACAAAGAACAAAATAATGAGAGAACATCGTCACCGACGATAGTTCTCATCATAATTGGCTAATGAATGTACACAAAGCGGCACCAATTAGACGCGTTGAACGGCACGGCAAAAAAAAAACGTTTTTGCATTCATTCGTATGAAGCAAAAATAGACTCACTCACTTTGGTGGCACCGGCCGCCGATGGCTAATTTATTAATTTTATGTACAGATAAATACACTCCCAAAAAAAGACCACCTAAATATTCCCCCCTAATTTGAGCATTTTTGAAACGGCATTAGAAACAAACTTTCGGCACAATACGATAAATACGATAATTGGCGATAAATTGTTCGATAATTATCGCGATACTATATTATCGAAGTCATTTTCCAAACACTATTAGATATAAATATAGGTATTAAGATTTATTTGAAAGCATTTTTAATTAATAATAATTTTTAAATTTCGATGGAACGGCCGCCTTCGCTGAAAAAGCGCATTTCGCGCTCCCTAATCAGAATTCCGTCAAACATACGGCAAAGCCTTAGCAGCAGCAGTAACAGTACACGCAATATTTCATTTTCCGGGTCACATTTACAACTAACAACTTATTATTAATCAACCCTAAAATATTGGGGAAAAAATAATAATTGCTCAATTAATAAAAATCATTTAATAGACATTTTGCATAATTAATGAAATAATAAATATTCAATTTAAGAAACAGTCCTCGCCAAACACCGGCACACTCTCCAAAGCAAAATGGCACAAAACCCATCAACAATCAATTTTTGAATCAATATGAAACTGAAATTGTTTTGCGCACCTTAAAAAGGTTTTGGCATTTAAATGGGTGAAATGATTTTATTTTAAATTTAGAGCACTAAAAGAAGTTGATTTCGGCAATGAAATTGTTATTCGTTTGTTGAATGATAAAAGGTATTAATTATTTAATTAATTAATTCGCATTCATTCCCCACTTTATTAAAATTGAAATAAAATTAACTAGGGTTGCACGGGACCGGGACCGGGACGGGATTTCCCGGTTTTTTCAGGTCCCGGTCGGGACGGGACTTTTTAAAATCTGAAAGTCCCGGTCCCGGTTTTTTGGTCCCGCCGGGACCGGGACCAACCGGGACTAAATTTACACCCCTAATGATGCCATCATCGACCAACAATTTCAGCCATTTTTATAAAATTAACTATCCAATAATAAAAAGCTATTTTTAAATTTAAAATAAAGATTATTAATTTACAGATCATTATTCAAAAGTTTGCTGGCCCGATGTGCCGCGCAAGCGCATGAAATTGAGGTGTTTGACGGCCAAAGTTTGGCCCAATTCTGTCCGCGGGCTGTTCAAGTGGGCGACGGCGTGACTCGATTTTTTGAAAGAGTAAAAATGTTTTTAATTCTAAACTCCCTTTTTTAACTAATGATTTTTAAAATAAATTTTGAATTGTGATCAGCACCTGATCGATCAGCTTGGTCTGATGCCATGCTGGTCTGAACTTGGGTGTTGATGTTTAAGATTTGAGGTTATGCGCGGAGTTTTGGTTCGAACATTAGACTCCCCCCCCCACAGACATTAACAATATTCATTTAAATAATTATTATTTTTTACTCTTTAAAATGACAATATTCATAAATATAATTAATGTTTTTTATTCATTAAAAGGTTGCCATTGCAATTGAACAACACACAAATTGTGCCGAACTCGAACAGACCCTCAGCGAAATGTGCCGTGCGAATGGTCAACTTCACTACCGAATGAAAGTGTGGTTCCAAGCAGAAAATTGGCTTTGTGTCAAACATTCGGTCGTCGACACCGTTATGATGGCAAATTCGAATTTGAAGCGTCGTGGCCGTAATTTTTTGATTTTAAAAATGCGAAAAAGATTTTGTCAACTTTAAAACGCGAAAATTTAAATAATTTTAAAGCTCGAAGTGCTGGCGATCTGTCCAGTCTGACGCCACGTCTGAAAAAGTACTCTCTGAACGGCGAAACATTCGATCGTTACGACCGACGCGAATGCATTGAAGTTGTATGGATGAAGCTGATGCAAGCAGTGATCACCTGGATGAAGCAGGGCTTTCTGGAGGTGAACAATTAATTTATTTTTGCAATTTTTGAAACTATTAAATTAATATTTTAATTAAATTTTTGTAATTTTAGGCTGCTTTGTGTGCCAAGGAAGAACAAGATGAAGAACTGTAGAAACGACCTTTAAAGACTGACCAAAATGTACAGCTGAAAGCTTTGGTTTAGGAGAGATGAAGAAAAACAATTCGACGATAGGTACCTTAATGCCAATGCCAATGCCAATTCCAGAGACGAAGCCAAACTTTCGAAATTTAAAATGTTGTGACTGACATTCGTAGCTTCATTGACCAAATCGGGTTAGAAACAAACCGAAGCGATGTTCTTTTTAATTTTAGTTTGTTAAATCAACTAAATTCTGAAACATGGACAGTAAATAATAAACAAAGAACGGAATAAAGATGTTTTTTGCAATAAAACATTTTTTAAAAAAGTAAAATGAGTAACAGAAAGTGAGTAAAAAATGCAAATTGACGAGGAAAGGGCGACAAAGCGAAGAAAACGGAAGGATGTCAAGAGTTCACATCAACACAGATTCGTTGAACTGCTTGAACTACACGTCGTGCAAAAACTTTAGAGAGTATATGGAAATTTGAATCGTCGCTATTTCCAAATTTACTGAAGTGTAAGGGATAGTCTCCTCTCGAATCGTATAAAAATTATTGACTAAATGCATTCGTCCACCATTTAGTTTGATAAAGTTAATTTACAAATAATGGTCCAACAGAGAGAGATTTTCGCTTAATTAATTTTTTGAAAGCGTGTCCATATTCACAGCTAAAACAATGGAAGATAAAATGTGTTGTAAAAACAAAATATTAATAATTATATTATATAATAATCTTAAATAAATATTTTTATTTGCCTGTTCAGCAAAAGGATCGGCGGAGCGCTAGCGGAGGCCAAAATGGGCACACATGTGATAATGCCGATTATGACGCTCAAAACATTGTTGCTAATTCGGCCTTGTGCCACCGGATCGGATTCGAAGCAATTGACGCCGAGGGGGATTATAAATTTAAAAAAGTCGGTGATCTGATTACGGGCAGCCGATGTGATCAGCCAGCCGATCAGAACCACCAATAAAAGCAAAAAAACTGATCGCAACATTTTGCGCATTGATTGTTCGGCATCTTAAAAGTTACTTTTTTTAATTTTGAATGGTTAAAAATATATTTTACGTTTTGAAATCGATTGAATTTGATTTGTTTTTCCTTTGGCCGTTTTAAAATGACGCCATAAAATCATGCCGAAAATTGCGGCATAATTTATGAGGCACAACAAAAGAATGACGTAAGCGGTCGTTGTGTTCAAAACGTCCGAATAAAGTCCGCTGTTACAATAAATAAATCTAAATAAATTTAAATTTAATTTTAAATTTAATTTAAATGTAATTGTCATTAATTACCGGTCATATGGGAGGTTAATTATGGTCCAAATACCGAACACATTCAGGTTCATTATAAGGCCAAAAAGCGTGCACAAAATCACTGCAATTAGTGAACAACGGCGAACGGTGGACTTTTTGTGCCAATTCATTCTTAAAAAACAAAACAAAAAAATCAACAAAATTTTGATTAGCGATTACTTCATTGGGTACAAAATGATCAGCAATCGTTCGATTGAGATCAAATAAATGGCCAAAATGGACGCGTACGACGCTACGGTAGACGCCATAAGCGTGCCCAGACAGATACGGTAGTCGAGCGGACTGATTTGGAAAAGGACGGCCAGCAAATTGACGCCGAAGGGGGCGACGACGAAAAGTTGGCACAGCGAATCGTAGGCGATCAGCCAATTGCACACTTTGTGCTCCTTTCTAATTAGGTAATTAGTAAACACTAATTAGGTAATTAATTAAACACTAATTAGGTAATTAATTAAAAACATATTTAAATATTTTTTCAAAAAGAATGTTACAGCGTAGCGAATGTGACCACAATGAGCGAAATGTTGAAGATAATCGAAACCGGAGTGAACACGTTCGGGAGCACAATCCATGGCACAATTTCCGAAAAGTATCCCAACTTTTCAATGTAAATGAGGTGATTGTTATAATAGTCATCGGACTCAGGGCTGCGTTGAAACTAAAAAGATCGAAATCGAAAAATCGAAAGAAAAAAAACGTCAAAAATCGAAACAAAATCGAAAATAAAAAAAGTTATTTTATTAAAACAATTTATTATTTTATTAAAAAAAATTTTAAAAATTTATTAAAAACCGTCGACTTAATTGGGGAACTCTCTAAAAAGATTGAAATTTTTGTCAAAAAGGTCGCAAGACCACCGTCCTGGCGACGTACTAAACAAATAATTTAATTACTGCATGCATTTAATCAAATGTTTGTTAAATTCAATTCACCCAAAATTAAAATTAAAATTTACCGCAACTTGTGCCACTTTGAATTTGTAAGAGCATTTGGCGACGATTAATTGATGAATAATTGAGCTGAAAATCCATTCGAAAAATGTGAAATTCTTCGAAGAATCCAAAACGGCAAATTTTGCCGTCAAATTATTTGAATCGAATTTTTTCGTTGTTGTAATGTTCAAATATTCGCAAATGTCGTCGCTCATTTTCAATTTCTTTTAACTTAAAATATGAAATAAAATATTTTTGCAATTTGATGCGTTTTTTTTTATGAAATGCTAACTCTCCATTTATTTTTATGATTGGAATAAGCCGGGAGTTGTCTTGTCTCTGTTTGAAAGTGTTTAATTATTAATCCATATAACCACCAATTATCCTTCGTGGCATAAAAAATGAGGTCTCAACACTTTTTATGTTAAAATGCCAATGGAAACGCGGTAATTTAATCGAGTTCTGTCAGTATGGCCAACAATTAACTTCCGTAATCATTAATAATTATATGTTATGTTAATCTGATGTTACGACGGACGGCACTTTTTACATTTAAAAATTTAAACAACTAAAGGGCATTGTTGGGAGAAACGGCTTGGCAGTAAAAGCCCGAACACAAAATGACAGTTTTACCAGATCACCCACCCTCTGCTGATCGGACGCCCGGCCCGGGACTTCAAATTAAAAAGTGCGGAAAGTATGGGGCATATGGCCTAAGCTCTTATTTTTTGGAGTTTTTTAATTCTAGGAAAAAAAACTAGTTAAAAAAAAATTAAAAATACATACCTCCTAACAATCAAAAAGGGGTTCATTAGGCTTAGGCTTAGGCCACCCTAAGGTTGGGGTTCATTAGGCTTAGGCTTAGGCCACCCTAAGGTTGGGGTTCCTTAGGCTTAGGCTTAGGCCACCCTAAGGTTGGGGTTCGTTAGGCTTAGGCCTAAGATTGGAATTTTTGATGAAAATAAGTGAATCTTAAAATAAAATAGGGTCATGCTTTTTAAAATTTGAACCGGTTCAATAACCGGTTTGCCAAATTCTTATTCAAAAACCCTCGATTTTTTTTGAAAACTCGCACATAAAAATCCTGCGGTGCAAATGTCCAGAGCCACGATAAACGCAATTGGTGGGCGTTGATTTTTTTAAACTTTTTTTTTTGGTTTTAAATATTCAAGAAAAATTGAGAACAATTGCAAATAATGGTGCGCTTAGCATTCCATTCAATCGCTTTGCATGAAAGCTTTCGGTGGTTGAAAATAAATTTAATTAAATTTAAGTGAATAATTAAAAAGAAAATCTTTTTGAAAACGGACAAAGACTTCGGAACGCCAATTATTCCGATACCCAAAATGGTCACGAGCGACTCCACAATTTTAATATTACGTCCACAGACGTTAAAGTCACATTCCATCAGGCACACGAATAATTTTATTAGTTCACATTTTCCAAAAATGAGAATTAGATTAAATGAGCACAAAACCAACCGTAAGGCACCGAAATTCGCTAATAAAGTGTTCAAAAATTAAAATTGTTTTATAAAACATGTGTGGAAATGCTTTTATTCTAATCTTTCCGATTTAAACTATTTTCCGCAGTGAACTTGATCAGCATCTCCAGTGCGAGGAGGAGCTAAATTAAATAAAAATATTATTATTTTTATTTTAATTTAGTACTAACACTCCGTCCGTCCGTCCGTCAGTAGGGGAACAGACTGTTCTGATAGCGCCACAAATTCGGGCTGAAGTAATTGCAGGCGGAATTACGGTAGCTGTAAGAGTGGTACGGTGTCTTGAAGTACCAGTCGTTCATGAGGCCGTACTTGTACCTGAAGCAGTACAGAGGATGGAGGAGGAGATCCAAAATTAAATAATTTGAAAGTACTGGTCGAAAGTTTGGCTGTGACGATAGAATGGCGAGTATGAATAATAGGGCCAATAATCCAGAAATGCTTCAGTTGGCTTTAACTGAATTTGTGATCCGTAGAAAGCGGACATTTTTTTTCTGAAGAGGAATTTAATGATTTTAGTATGATTATTTAATTTAAAATAATAATTACTAAATTTTAATATCGAAATTTTTGGGTCGCAAAACAATCGATCAAAGTGTTTACGCTGATAGAGAATTGTGTTCAGGAAGTTTTGGTCTGTCCTAAAAGTAACAGCTGTTCAATGACGTCTTTTTGTCGAAGGATTCTTAAAAGTTTTACGCTCAATTTTTTTTGTTATAAATTAGAAATTTGTTTTTTCTGCACAAATAAAAAATTTTATAATTTATAAATGCTATTTTAAATAATAATAAAAAATTTTAACTCGTTTAACTCGTGAATAGGTATGTACTTCAATAACAAACGTTTATTGTTTATTGTTTGTTTTTTTCGATTTTCCTCTTTGAGCACCCAAACTTTATTTATTTCATTCTTTTCACCTCTGATCAATTTGATCAGTCAGTCCCCCATCCCAGATCATTCCCCCTCCCCTCCCCAGCAGATCATTCGTCTGTCTCTTATACACATCTAGATGTGTATAAGAGACAGGTTGAAAGTTAATATGCCGCCGCCGACCAAATGAAATGGAAGAGGCCAAATGGCGTCCATTTTTTTTTTCATTTTAACTTATTTTATGGCCAACATATGTTTATATTTTGTGTAAGCCCCTCGGGGTGAGAGGAGAGCTCAAAATTCAATCTTAAATAAATCGGCGCCTTCCACCGATTTCGGTCAGAAAAATATAATTTGGGTGCTGATTTTTGAATTTTTGCTTAATTTTTAAAAAATTGAATTTTTCATTCGTTCGTTCACTGAATGAATGATCCCTAACAATTTGTGGAGCCTTTTATTATAATTTATTTTAAAAAACTTGGTAATTTGCAAAAACATTAAGCATATTGAGAACGATGGTGGACAAAGGCGAAGGTGACAGCCGTTACCAGGAGCTGAAGGACGGGATTTACCATGGCTACCAGCCGTTGCGCGCTCGTAAAACGTTCACTTACACGTACACTCCCGAATTTGTGCCGGGCGCATTGAATATGTAATAATTTTAAATTAAACAATAATTTTAAAAGTTAATGTATTTTTACAGAATTATGTGTTCTTAAATTTTCAGCGCCGTCGCGCGGGACTTGGACTCGATTCCGTCGGGGCCCAAGGACGACGGGGCACATTACCAAATGGTTACGGCACACAAAGTTAACCGAGCCCCAAAGGTGAAGCCCACAAAGTTTATAGCTTCAACGAAATGCCAATGCCAAATTCAAAGAAAAACAAACGATTTTTTTATGTTTTTGCATTCACTCATTTTAAGCCCGACGACCCGTACGCGTGGGTGCAACCGCGTGGCGGGAAGCCGCAGGAGCCGGAGGAAAAAGAGGAGGCTTAAACAGAAATTTCATTTTGAGATCGTTTAACGGATACAAAATGCGCAATTTTTATTTCACAAATCACGATGCCTTTCTTTGTAAGTGATCGAACAAAAACATATAAATGAATTTTTTGGTAATTAATGGAAAAAATTGGCATTTTGTTACGCGCCGTTAGCACATCGAAAGCAAGTGGAATTTGCCTTAAAAATGTTCGGATTCCTTCATCTTTTCGAGTGCCAAAAGTAACCAGGACTTTGCTGAATAAGACAACTTCATTTCACGGATATCCGCGGATATATCCGGATATGGATGGATACGGATACGAATTTTGAAACATGAGACGGATACAAAAGGCACGGATATATTCGGACATTGGATTTAAACATTTGTATCCCCCCTGATTAGAATTAATTTGTAAGGCGCAATACGCGTCCCGCGGGTGCGGGTCCGGGTACCCGACCCGCAAATTTCCCCGGCGGCGTCTGTCCCCATCGCCGGACATCCCTTCAACTCTTGCGTAATCAAACTAAATTTAGAATTCGAATGCATTTCTTCTCACGACATTTTGAATATATTTTAACCAAATTTAATCGTATTATAATTTGCGTCAGTAAATGATATTTAAAAAAATCCCACGCTTAAATTGCCAAACGGGGAGCAACAGAGTAATGTAATGAAATATGCGCAATTTTTGAACCTTTTAATTTTCACTGAGAATTGTGCCAAATTTATAATTTAATAATTAGATTATTAAACTGAGAAACCCTTAGGTTGAGTTGCTCAAATCCGCGAACATCCGCCGTTTTGTTCTCTCGCAAAGTTTCTTTGGCTTCCCAGGACTGTTACGCTTCCCGTAATTCTCAGGATCCGTTAAAAGAATGGGTTGTCTACGATTACAACATTTATGAAGTCAGGATTTTGAGAAAATTTGAGGTAACATCCTTTGAACGATTCAACCTTCGTCCA
>MEIZ01000032.1:404573-418287 GCA_001723225.1 Globodera ellingtonae | reverse complement strand
ATTTCTCTTTTGGTGAGTCCATCTCGGTTTAACGCAATGATCTGACCCTGTTCTTGCTTTCTTAACTTGTTAGCACGTGACCAAATGCCTATAAAAAAAGTTCTAGTCTTTACAAAATCTGACCCTATATTTTTGTTACACCCTGTTTTTCGGAAAAAAACTAGAAAAAATTCTAAAAAAATATTTTTGTTTTCTGTCTACGTTCTTACATTGGAAAGGTTTAAGGAAATCCCTAATATTTGTTTTAAATGCCCGTTCATTTGCCCAATTGGAATAATAATTTGAACCAAAAGCACAATAATTATGCAATTACCGTATTTTGGTGTTTAAAATTTAATTCCGCGTTTTTAAAATGGAAATGGCAGGGGCACTTCCGTCTGGTGGTAGTTCTAGCGAGCTCTAACAGACACATTGTCACGCATGTACTTTTTGTTGACCCGCGCTGTTTTATTATTTGCAATTTTACGAAATGAAAGAAATTGTTTTGTGTACGGTACGGTAAGGTTGTACTTTTTATTTGCTTTAATTATTCGCTAATTAGTCAAAATGCACGCAACCACACAAATTGAACAACTGTCAAACAAACAATTAAAATGTAACAATTTCTTTCGTGGAATTTAAACGAAAAGTCGGCGGACTATTGAAAAGTTGCACACAATGAAAGGATGGCGTGCTCAATATAAATTCGGGGGGCTCAATTATCGAAATTCATTTGAAGTCGTCTAACGATAATAATGCTATAAAATGGAGTCTCTTTAACCTTTTCAATTTCAACAAGCGATATTATTTACAATTTTTTTTTTGTGATATCAAATTGCAAAAATATTTTATTTCATATTTTAAGTTAAAAGAAATTGAAAATGAGCGACGACATTTGCGAATATTTGAACATTACAACGACAAATAAATTCGATTCAAATAATTTGACGGCAAAATTTGCCGTTTTGGATTCTTCGAAGAATTTCACATTTTTTGAATGGATTTTCAACTCAATGATTCACCAATTAATCGTCGCCAAATGCTCTTACAAATTCAAAGTGGCACAAGTTGCGGTAAATTCTAAAATTTTAATTTATAATTTAAAAGAATAATTTTCAGTCGGACTATTATCGTGACAATGTACTCGTCTATTATGATAAGTTGGGATACTTCTCGTCAACCTTACCTTGGATTGTGTTCCCGAACGTGTTCACTCCGGTTTCGATTATCTTCAACATTTCGCTCATTGTGGTCACATTCGCTACGCTGTAACATTCTTTTTTGAAAATAATAATTTAAATATGTTTAATTAATTGCCTAATTAGTGTTTATTAATTACCTAATTAGTGTTTGTTAATTACCTAATTAGAAAGGAGCACAAAGTGTGCAATTGGCTGCTCGCCTACGATTCGCTGTGCCAACTTTTCGTCGTCGCCCCCTTCGGCGTCAATTTGCTGGCCGTCCTTTTCCAAATCAGTCCGCTCGACTACCGTATCTGTCTGGGCACGCTTATGGCGTCTACCGTAGCGTCGTACGCGTCCATTTTGGCCATTTATTTGATCTCAATCGAACGATTGCTGATCATTTTGTACCCAATGAAGTAATCGCTAATCAAAATTTTGTTGATTTTTTTGTTTTGTTTTTTAAGAATGAATTGGCACAAAAAGTCCACCGTTCGCCGTTGTTCACTAATTGCAGTGATTTTGTGCACAGTTTTTGGCCTTATAATGAACCTGAATGTGTTCGGTATTTGGACCATAATTAACCTCCCATATGACCGGTAATTAATGACAATGAAATTTAAATTTAAAATTTATTTAGATTTATTTACTGTAACAGCGGACTTTATTCGGACGTTCTGAACACAACGACCGCTTACGTCATTCTTTTGTTGTGCCTCATAAATTATGCCGCAATTTTCGGCATGATTTTATGGCGTCATTTTAAAACGGCCAAAGGAAAAACAAATCAAATTCAATCGATTTCAAAACGTAAAATATATTTTTAACCATTTAAAACATTTAAAAAAAGTAACTTTTAAGATGCCGAACAATCAATGCGCAAAATGTTGCGATCAGTTTTTTTGCTTTTATTGGTGGTTCTGATCGGCTGGCTGATCACATCGGCTGCCCGTAATCAGATCACCGACTTTTTTAAATTTATAATTTCCCTCGGCGTCAATTGCTTCGAATCCGATCCGGTGGCACACGGCCGAATTAGCGACAATATTTCATGCGTCATAATCGGCATTATCACGTGTGTGCCCATTTTGGCCTCCGCTAGTGGGGTGCCCATTCTTTTGCTTAATAGGTTAACAAATTAAAAATAAAATATTTATTTAAATATTAAAAATTGATTTAATTTAGCGATGATTATCGAATTGCTTACAAAAAAGCAATTCGTTGTAAAACTGCTGTTGGGCCGTTATTCAGCAACAAAATTGTGATTTCTAACGCGTGGAAATGAGAAATACTTCAAAAGGGTAAAAGCCAGAGGCAAGGAGAAAATCGAGAGGATTTCTTGGCAACGGGCCCAACACGTTCACTCTTTAATTCATAAAAATGTCAATTTTTTTTCTCATTTTAATGTGTATTTTAATTTTTATATTTTAAAGGTAATTTTATTTCTGCGCTTTGTAAATTAATTCCATTTTATGTAAATTACAAAGGTTATTCCAACATTAGTAAAAATGTTTGTTTTGTGAATGCCAGCAGATGACGTTTCCCGTTTTATCATTTTATTGTTTTAATAAATGTTTTTTTTCATTAAAATTAAAGTTTTTCAACATAATTTATGCTTAGAATATAGCTTTAAAATCAGTGAGACGATCCAAAATTTTCTGCGATGCTTGGCATGAAAAAAGATTAAAAACATAAATCAAATTAATAATAATTTGACAATTTTAGAAAAATACAATTGCCAACAAATAATTTCAGCTAATCATTCGTTTGGTAAAAAATGATCGTTTTTAATGTTTTTGTTACACTGTCATTTCAATTAACCATCCGGTACCGGCGGTCGACCCGACGTTTGGAAATTTATCGAAGCGATTGTTTGATTTTTTTCAAAAATACGGTTTTCCGTACCATACAAAACCTAATATTTCTTCGGTTCCGGCTGCCGATTTCGGTTAATACCCGGACTTCCGATTTTTTATTATGGTAAAAAACAATTTTGGACTAATCTTTTAATAAATTTAATTAGAAAATTAAGTTTTTCTTAGCCGCGCACATTGGCACTGCCGGACAGCTCCAATAGCTAGAAGTTGACCTAAAAATAGAAAAGAAAAAAGTTTGACGCCCGAGAAGCAAATATTCTCGAAAAAAAAATTTGTTTAAATTATTTTTGTTAATAATTCGAGTTATAAAATAATTCCATTTTTTTTTTCTAAAAAGCTTTATCTGAAGAAAAAAAGCCAATAATGCCACATCAATTCTGCGGTTTTCACGTGAATCCAATCCCTCACTTTTTATGCGCGTAGTTTTACTTCCGGCAAAAATATTTTTTATTTATCAATTTTTTTATTTGCTCGTCCGGCAACGCTCCAATAAGAATTGTCGACGTCAATTATTGAACATTTTCAGGCTTTAAAAGGCCAATCAAACGTCAATTGTTTTTTACACAAATAAATTAAATTAAATTAAATTAATCAACAAATTAAACAATGCGTAAATTCGTAATAACAACACTGCTTTGTCTCGCGTTGGTCGCCCTCCAGCAGTCGTTAAGTTGCCATGGAATGCAAATTTTTGTGAAAACTTTGACGGGAAAAGCCATGACGCTGGAGGTGCACAGCTCGGACACCATCAACAATGTGAAACAGAAAGTCCAGGCCATGGAAGGCATCCCAACTAAACAGCAACGACTGATCTTTGCGGGCAAACAGCTCGATGATGATGGCACTTTGGCTGACTACAACATTCAAAAGGACGCAATGCTTCATCTGCTGCTGCGCCTCCGGGGCGGAGGGTCGATGATGGACTATTTTGAGGACGACGCCATGTGAGCATCTACAGAGAAGGCATGTGGGAAATAGGCACGACAATTATATTGTTGCATATTTTGAGTGTATTTAATTAACTCTTTTTTTGCTTTTGATGTTCATTGTCATTTTAGAGATTTGTCAAAATAAACTTTTGATTATAGTAAGTAAATCATCAATCACTACAGTATTGACTTGAGATTCCTATAAGCACTGGTTCGAATTTAACGACTAAAAACCAACAGAATTTTCCTTAAAATGAGAATTTAATTAATTCGTCAATTGCGGGCTGATCTTCTTCTTTAGAAAAAAACTTTCATTAGAAAAAGATCCGCGATCAGGCTATTTTAGAATTAAAACAGGCCGAAAAAGAACACGAAAAATAGACCAAGTATAAATACATTCACTCATCTTTTTTGTGGAATTTATTTTTTTTTATTATTAAAAAAAGATCACAAATTAATTTTAAAATGTGAAAATCCAAACAAAAAATAATAATTAAATCGTCATTTATGTTTCGTGAGGGAACGGTGAAACGCTGTTGACAAAAATCCGATTCAATAACATCGACAATTCGATTCGAAATGCCTTCCGATACTGAGAGCTGTAAAAACAAACAATTAAAATAACAAAAAAATATTCCAAAATGTTTTTTATATATTTCCCTATTAATAAATTAACAATGGCGGTTGGGCGCCGGGTACAATTGAGCGCCCGTTATAAAATCAGTTGGGCGCCCATATTCAAAATATTCATTTAATTTGTTGGATAATTTGGGAAGTATGGAGTCTTGTAACATTTAATGAAGTCGAAGTTTTAGAAAACATTTTGGCCGTGAAGCTAAAATGCTAAGTAGGGATGCTCGATGTCGGGGGTCGGGGGTCCTTCGGGGCGGCACAACCCTAATTTGAAGCCCAAAAATGTCGGGGGGTCGGGGTCCCTCAGGGGCGGCGTGTCCGGTGTGAAGCCCGTCGGGGTTCTTCGAGGGCGGCGTGTCCGGGGTGAAGCCCGTCGGGGTTCTTCGAGGGCGGCACAACTCTAATTTGAAGCCTGTCGGGGGGTCGGGGTCCTTCGGGGGCGGCGTGTCAAGCCCAAAAGGCCAAAATGTCAGGGGGTCGGGGTCCCTCAGGGGCGACGTGTCCGGGGTGAAGCCCAAAAATGTCGGGGGGTCGGGCTTCTTCGGGAGACGTCCCTATTTAGTAATTTAACACCGATATGTAAAATGGTTGCCTCGTCATCAAAAGAATGGGGCCGTTCGATGAAGCACTGACATTCAAAAATAGGCCCATCAATTGCGCAAGGCACCAATGGTCCATTGGTGTCCCAATAGTGCCGGTGAATTGTGTAGCGCCCACAGTGAAAATTGTTACACAAAAATAGCCGCCCAAATTCAAAATGACAATTGCCAACAGCGAGCGAAATATTTTGCGATCCCATGGGTTTGTTGTGGCCGAATTTATTCCTAAAATATATTTTTTTTAAAATGAAATTAAGCAATAAGCTAACAACAAAACCTGCTCTAATGCGGAGCATAATTGCGGTTAAAGCATAAATTAAAATTGTCAAAAAATTCAGTGCCATTATTGACATTGAAAGTGCCAAAGCAGCTTTGCACTGTGATAAAATGTTAAACGTAAAAAAATTGTATATATTTAAAAATATATTCGAATTAAACGGAAGGCTTTACAATGAAAATGTCTCCAATGCTTCCGGGTATTTTGACACCGAAATATGAATCGGTCCGCGCTTCAAGTTGTATAGCGACAACGTGATAAATGGAGAATAATGTGCAAAAGGTCGTTATGATGCCCAAATAAAGCCGCAATTTTGTGCCAATAAATTCCCTTATTGATAATGTTAATGTATTTATTTGGCATCAATTTTATTCTTTATTTATGCAATTTAATTTAAAATAAAGTTAATGTATTTATTTGGCATCAATTTTATTCTTTATTTATGCAATTTAATTTAAAATAAAGTTAATGTATTTATTTGGCATCAATTTTATTCTTTATTTATGCAATTTAATTTAATTAATTTGAATAATTTAAAAGCATCAAAAGTTTGAATCAAACGGTTAATTTTGATAATGTTAATGTATTTATTTGGCATCAATTTTATTCTTTATTTATGCAATTTAATTTAAAATAAAGTAATTATTTAGCATCAATTTTATTCTTTATTTATGCAATTTAATTTAATTAATTTGAATAATTTAAAAGCATAAAAGTTTGAATCAAACGGTTAATTTTGATAATGTTAATGTATTTATTTGGCATCAATTTTATTCTTTATTTATGCATTTCAAAAGTTTGAATCAAACGGTTAATTTTGATAATGTTAATGTATTTATTTAGCATCAATTTTATTCTTTATTTATGCAATTTAATTTAATTAATTTGAATAATTTAAAAGCATTAAAAGTTTGAAACAAATAAAGTCACAGACCAATGTGCGAATAGGACCGCAATAAATCGGTCCAATCCGGTGAACATCGTAGTCACAATTGCTCCGCTAAGCCCAAAAATGGATACTGTAAATAATTGTATCGCCACACCGTAGCCAATGAAATTTTGGCCAGAAATTGAGACATAAAACAACAAAAAGTGCCCAATTTGGTGCAGCATTTCGTAAAATGCGGTCAGTGCCAGCAAATAATTTGATGTGCCGCGTAAAATTCTGAAAATTATTTACGCTAATTAATTAATATTTATTTCTAAATGTTTTTTTGTCAAATTTAAAATTATCAAAAAGAATAAACTGACTTTGATCGAATTGTGACGCAAATCAGCAAGAAATTAGCCACGAGGCCAAAGGTCGCTATGGCGCATAAAATTACGGAATAAATGAGGAATTGAGTGATTGGACGTTGTTGGCCCCTGTTGAGTTGATAAAGCGCGGAATACAACTATTAAAATATGAATAAATGAAGCTAATTATTAATATTATTATTTATTATTTATTGTTATTATTTATTATATTATTGTTAATTGTTATTATTTTATTCCTTACTTTTTTTAATGGTTCCGTGTTGTTCATAATTTTATTTTAAAAAAACAATTTATTTCTCTGTTTATTAATGTAATTAATTAAATATAAATTTGGCACAATTCTCAGTGAAAATTAAAAGATTCAATTCATTTGGACATATTCATTAATGGCATTTAAGCGTGGGATTTTTTGAATATCATTTACCGACACAAATTATGATACGATTAAATTTGATTAAAATATATTCAAAATGTCGTGAGAAGAAAGCTCATTTGACAGTGTTTTGTTAGAAATTCTCATAAAGTTTTTCAAAATTGAACCAATTGAACCAAATATTCTCAAGCTTATTCACTAAAATGCATTCTTAGAAAACGAAAAAAGGGCCAAAAATCAAAGTCAACCGGAATCCACCCGCCCACGGCTGCTCATCCACCTGAACTTTAAAGCATTTAATGCCCTTTCAATTTAGCTAAATCATTTACATATTTAATATCGATTCGAGTGTCAATAATTTGTAAATGTGAAATGTGAAAGTCAATCAATAGTTTATCGATTGGCCACTTTATTTTTATAGCAAAAGCATTTTAATTGAAACGAGATTTTGGTTTCAGTTCTTAAAATTAAAATTCCGCGCCAATTTCGATAACTTACAATGTCCATCTGCATGCTCGTTGGCACACTTTTTTGTTTTTTCGGTAAAAGGGGGAAATAAAATAAAATTGGTTATTAATGAATTGCTAAAAATTGGTTATTAATGAATTGCTAATAATTAATTGGTTATTAATGAATTGCTAATAATCAAAAAGGTTCAACGCTCGTCCGGCATTCAATTGGAATGGCGTCGGACGAGCAAACGCCGGAGGCGCCAACCGACGGAGTGCCGTCGCCGCCGTCGCCTCCGGCAACTCTTTATAAGCCGAAGCCAATGGCGGCCGATCTGTGCAAAATGATTGGCCTATTGGATTATTTATATGCGAGCAAAAGAAGAAGTCTAATCGAAGAAAAAGAAAGGCAAAAAGGCAAAAACATTTTAACAATCGAGCCGCCCAATTCGCATAGTCTAAAAAGTGTTGGTCGACGGAATTGCAATAAAAATGCTGCAAAAAGTTTTTGTTTGTACTAAAATAATTGTTTAAAACATTTTAATTCTTTTTATTAATGTCGTCTAATTAAATGCAAAAATTAATTTAACAAATGAATAAAATAATATATTTTTATACATTCAGAAGAAGAAAGCATTCAAACGCAGCAACTGCTTCTCTCAGATGCCATTGTTCTGCGCGAAATCATCGAGGCCAACCTTTACTTTGTCGGCATTGCGGCAATTGACAATTGGGAAGAATTTAATAAACACGGCAAAATTTTGTTTGAAAAAATTGATCAATTCGCTGAAAAAGCATCGGAATGTTCGGTGATGAAGCGAATTAGCCTGAATTTGCGTTTCATCGCAATGTGTTTGGAAAAAAACTTCAAAAATTATAGCGAATTCTTTGCCGTTTTGGAAGAACAAATTTTGCAAGAAATGTGCGAATTTTATCAATTTGACGACAACAAGTTCAACAAGTATCGTACCAATGTATTGGCCAAAAATGCGAATGGTATAAAGCCAACATTGCTTTATTACTTCTTCTTCAGCACTTTTTATCGCAATTTGATGGCAAACACAAAATTGGTATTAATTAATATTAAGCAATTAAATTTAAATTTGATTTTGTTTAATGCTTTTGGTTGGATCCGGAATCAAATCTGAAAGAATTTATATATTGTTACAAGTATTTAACTTACAATTAACTAGGGTACCCTTAAGTTTTGAATATTTCTCTAAAATTTCTAAATTAAATCCGAAATTTTAAAAACATTTTTGAATCAAATACCAAATCTAATTAAAAATGTTTTTGGAAAATAAAACTTTATGGGTGTATTTTTTTGAAAATTGTATCAAACACCACAAATTTACAAAGGTCAAAAATTACACAAATTTTGGGGTTCAAATTTGTATTATTTTTACAAAATTGTCAAAAATTTGTACAAAATTAAAATTTGGGATATTTATTCGACTTCTTCTAATTTCAATAATCAAATTGTCGATCGGTTAGACAAAAGTTGGACTTATCGAAACAAATTGTTGTTTTAAACAATATTTATTATATTATTCAATATATAATTCGTTATTAAAGCAATCTTTGAATGTTCAGGTTTAAAAAGAATGCTTTTTTTTGGCAATTTTAGACCAAATCACGAGCCAACCGCCAATTGTTACATTGGCTTTACTCAATTGAAAAGGCGGTGGACCGTCGCATGGCGGCGATTGTCGCCGAACGCCCCCGTCTTCCGTCGTTGAACGCCTCCATTCCGTCGTAAAACGCCGATAGCTTCTTCAGTTACTTACATTTAAATTTAGAGACATTTTTGTTTTTTGTAGGGCCGCCCGGATTTATATGCATTTTTAACAATTTTTTTGCCAAAATATGATTCAAAATTTTAGTTTTTATTTTAACCAAAAAGTGCCAAAAATGCGTTTTCAAGTCGTAAATCATCGAAAATTAATTGCACTTAAAAGAAAAATTCTCATAATCCGGGCCAATTTATTTTGATATTTTTGTATCTTTTTCAGGTGGCTTCTTATAAGTGTTTTAGTTTCGCACCTTAGCGCAATTTACCTAATTGTTTTTTGCTCATAATTTAGTCCATATCAAAATGATGACGTCATTCAATGATCGAACAAAAAAGTTTTTCAACCATTTGCTTCTCTTATTTAATTTAAATTTTAATATTTTTGGATTTAAAAGGCGTACAAGTTTCTTAAATTTAAACTGAATAATAATGTAAAATAACAATTTATCGGTAGATTGATCGAAATAATAAAGATAAAGTGTCCACCCAATGCCCGAAAATCTGCAATCGCGGTCTTTGAATTAATGAATGATCTCAGTTCCCTATTTTGAATGCTAAATCTGTCACATGCTTTGAAAAAGCTTTTTTGCCATAAAACAGTGCTTGAACCCTTCCGTGTCCCATCAGTTCCATACATCGTACCACACCACCGAACACGAACTCCAAAAGTCCATTGATGGGCGATTGTAGCTGCGGTATCCGGCACCGTAACTGCTGCTGCTGCTGCTGCTGTGGTTTCTGTTGTTGTTGAAGATGATAATGTCCCCGCCGTGGTGGTGACGGTGGTTGCTATCCGAATCGGAGCCAAAAATGGCCGTGATCAAAAACATGATCAAAAGTATGATCAGCAAAATGAAGATGATGCACAGCACAATGAGGCCAATGCATTGGAGCCAAGCGTTCCAATCGACGCGACAACGAACCTCTTTTTCTTCTTCTTCTCCGGCTGCGCCACGCTTGCGACGTCGCCGTCTGTTTTGCTGATTTTGGGGGCCTGATTTGAAAAACGGTTTTGAGGCGGTTAATGAACGGGTCAGGGCGTTCACTAGAGACCGGACTTGAGCTTCGAGCGAGACTCGAAACGAGATTCTCAAAAAAATTTCGGATCTCGAAAAATCTCGTGAAGCTCATTTTAGTCGAGACGAGATGTCGAGACGAGACGAGATTCTCGAAAAATCTCGGATCTCGAAAAATCTCGAAAATTCAGTTTCATTCGAGATGAGATTTCTCGAGAATCTCGTCGAGATTTTTTGAGACGAGATCTCGTCTCGACCGGACTCTAGCGTCACAGTGCTTTTTACCGTCGTCAATCCGCGGAAACAATCGGTCAACGGCACTTTTCATGAGTTGCGCATTGTCTCTCAGCCACTGTTCAAATCGGCTTCGGTGTTCTTTGTCGTCGCCGCCGCTGCCGCTGCCGCTGCCGCCTTCTTCGTGCCGTTGCTCCTGTTTTTTGGCGCCGCCAGGCAAACTCTTGGCATTGTGTGCAAACGCAATTTTTAACAAATTAATCAATGCCCAATAGCTGCGCATGGCGAGCCGCCAATTGGACACCGTTCCGGTGGGGTAAACGGCAACGTTTTGCCAATCCAAATTTGCGTTCTTGTCCAGTGTTTTGAACACATTTTCCGAAAGGCGTTTCAACTCATTTTTGGCAGGCATTTGTCCCGCTTTGATTTTGTCCAGAGTTTCTTTTAATTTCGCCGACATCGACGTATCATTTGGCCCATCCACGAACTGCTCGATTTGCCCGACTAATTTTTTCACCAAATTTTGATTAGACAAAATCAAAAAAGCTTTCCAACTGTTTTCAGTATTTAATCTCTAAAATAAAACAATGGCATGGTTTTTGGCATTGATTTACATACCCTCGCCTGAGCTTCAGTTTCAAACTTTGCGCACCGCTCAACGAGTTGCTCGTATTCGATGGTCGTGTCCAAATTGGCCTCTTCCATCAATTTGCAGAGTTCAATGTTCACTTTCATGTCGACAATTTGTGTCGAAGTTTGGCCCCCTTTCTCCGTCTTTCCCCCACCATTTTTGTGCCACAAACGAATGGCCCGGTCAATTTTAGTGGCCAAGTTTTTTTTCAAAATTTGCAATTCATTGGCGGCGGCGGCAGCGGCGGTGGCACGCGGTTGCGCGCCCGCACCTTTCAGCAGGTTGGCCTTCAAATGCACCAAATTTGCACCGCCTTCCGCTAAAAAAGGTGAAGCCCATTTTTGGGTGCTCAGTTCGACGACAAATTGGTGCAATTGTTCAACGACGACCTCAACATTGGCAAGGTCCCCCAACTGCGCACTCGCTTTACCATCAACCGTGTCTTTCGGCTCAACAACATTGCCATACTCCTAAATATATTTAAACAAAACTCCTAAATATATTAAACAAAACTTCTAAATATACTTAAACAAAACTCCTAAATATATTTAAACAAAACTTCTAAATATATTTAAACAAAACTTTTAAATATATTTAAACAAAACTTCTAAATATATTTAAATAAAACTCCTAAATATATGCTTAAACAAGGAAAAAAGAGCACTTTTGAATGCCAAAATCCAATAATAACCTTTACGATCCAATGAACGGTGTCCGTCCTAATTGCTTGAATTTTTGCGTTCATTTCCATAATTTCTCCTTTCAATGAGTCAATTGGTGAAGGTGAAGCATGAACTGAATGAGCATGAAATTTGTTTAGCGTATATATTTTATTAAAATAATTATTTAAATTTAAAAAAACTACCGCAATACGCAAAAAAAGCAGCTAGAAAATAGATTTTCGGCATTTTGTCAGAATCTTACCCTAAATTTGTCAATTAGTAATTTTTGAAATAAAGGAATAATCTACAAAATCAAAAAGAATTCACATAAATGCTATGGTAGCCCTGATTTTTAATGGATCAATGCTACTATACAAATATAGATTGAGCAGATTATAGAGCTATTCCATGCTTAAAAAGAGTAAATGTTGGCATTTGGGGGCTGTGCCTATAATTCTGACACTCGACAAGAAACACATTTGGGGCAAATCAATCACAACGATTGGGGCTTGTAAATTCATAATTTGATTAATGCTTTTATTTAATAAACACTAAAAAATCATTTTTTTATGGATTAATCAAACACTGACATATTCATCTAGATGTGTATAAGAGACAGCCTAAATACGGGCCTGGCGACAATGGATCCGGTCGGTTGCGACTTTGTAAATTTGCCAAAAATGGCGTCCAACAAAGTTGTTGCCCCCTCCCCCATTGTGCCACCACCAACTTTGCCGGGAGTCCCGGGCCAGGCGCCTTTCAAAACTCTGTCCGACATCCAGACAGACGCCTCGAAAGAACGCTTCAACTTCAACAACAACCGACATTAAATACACCATTTATTCTGACGGAATTTACTTAACTTCTCTTTCGCGCCTACAAAAAGCAACTGTCGATGATTAAAAGACAAAAGGGACAACGACGGCGTTTTGTTTGTGCGTTTGTTGGTTGGGTTCATTTTGATTGGGCCCTTCCGGTGCCATCTTTTCTCTTCACCATAAAGAGTTGCTGGCGCCCTATCGCTTTGCCATGTTTGTTGAAGAACAGTGCAAACAGAATGAACCAGCCGACCATGAGAAAGAAGTCTCTGAAAAATGCCATTCTCTAAACATTGCTCGGCAAAACTTTTTTTTATTCGATTTTTTAAACCAATTTTTCAATTTAAAGTTTTTTCGATACGCTCACGGCATCGACGGCTGTTGGACTGCGATGGGGACATGGTCACGCAGGTCAACGCCAATTCGATTTTGAACATCTTGAAAATCTTTACGAAACTTCATGCCGCCGATGTGGGGATCCAGACGAATGAGCACAGCGGAGTCGTTACACTTAAATAACTTTCCATAAATAGACAAAAGCGGTCAAATTAGCTCTGATCTGATCAGCACTTGTACAAATGGGTAAGTTTGGAAATTCCAAAAAAAAAAAAAACTGACGGGTTGGCCTCGGATAACCGCGCCAGGATGAAGGACGGCGACGGCGATGGATTTACGCAGATAAAGGTAGACCATTTGGACCTGAAATAATTTGTCCGCGCATTTGCCGATACGTCTTGGCCACCCCCCCCCCCTCCCCCACAGACTTCTCCGGCCATCAGATAGTCCTGCACAAACTGGTCGAAGTCGACGGCCGACTGTTGGGCAACAATGTCGCGATGTTCGGGCAATATCTCGTCGCGAAAGTAGGCCCGATAGGCAATTACAACGCCAAGCGCCCACAGTCCACTGGCGGCCAAAAAGACTTTTAACATATAGTCTCTCTGCTTACCGGAGCCTGATAATGAGGGGAAAAGTTGAACATTTGAAGGGGGGAGGAGGTCAGGAGC
>MEIZ01000032.1:391493-401635 GCA_001723225.1 Globodera ellingtonae | reverse complement strand
GTTTAAAACAAAATTTTGAAAATGCTTTGGACTCTCAAATTTTTGAATTTTTTTTTTTTTGCACTTTTACAATTTTTTGAGCAATTTTCTTAACAAATTCCATCAAAAAACTCAAAAATTTTTCCCGGCGGCGCCTATCGGCACCGCCGGGCCGCTCCTGACAATGCCATCCGAGCGCCGCGCTCAGATGGATCAATTCCCCCCTCCGAAATTTTTTTCTGGCTACGTCCCTGAGGCGGTGGGTCAAAATTCAAGTACAGACAATTAATAAATTAGCTCCAAAATATGTTAAAAATAATTGGACATGGCTTATTCAAATCGTACCGGGTGTTTGCTGCTGCTGTTGCTGTTGGGGTACTTCGAGCAGTTGGCCTTCGACGCGCAATTCCCACATCGGAATCACTCCTTCGTCACCCTCGCGCTGTTGCAAAAATATATTTAAGGGTCTCTCAATTTTAAGGTTCAACTTTTAAGAAAACGCCTCAATTTTTGAAACTATCTAATTAGATCCCACACTCTTAAAACAAATAAATTTTGAATTCCATCCTTAACTAAGTTTAAATTTAATTTAAAAAAAACAAATTAGGACAACCTCCGGTTCCCGTGCCTGTATGAACGAGTGCGAAATGTAAATGCGCAGCTTTCGCCTGATTTTCAACGGGCGCTTCAACGCCTCCTGAATTTCCATTTTCTTGCGGGAAATTATCGCGTCCAGTTTCTGCTCGTACGACAAAAGGCCCACGTAGGCGTCCAGCTCGGGCATCAGTGCGCGAATCTGCCAAAAAAAAAGTTAGTGAGAAAATCAATAATTTAGGTAAAAAATCAATTTTATTATCCCTTTTTTTTTGTAAAAAAATCTTCCTGTGGCGCCTATCGGAACCGCCGGGATTTATCGTTTAAACAAATTTTTTTGACCTCGGGTGCCACCATTTTGTCAGCAAATCGACGCTTTTTCCGATTTGCGACCCCACTATTCGCCATCATTGGCCCCCCGGCGCCGCCAAAAGGTTGTTGCCGTCCATATTGGGCGGCACCACCGACAGACTGTTGCGGTTGCATTGTCGGCATTTGCTGCATGAACGAGCGCCGATGGTGTTGGGGGTGGGGAGGAGTCATTGTGCCATTCGCCTGCGCCGCCGATCCCCCGCTTTGCATATGGCGCATTTGTTGAATTTTTATATAAATAAATATAAACAAAATTGGAAACAATTTTCTTAAAAGGGAAAAGCTTTGAAATTTTGGGGTTTTTAAAGGGATAGCAGACCTGAAGCATCTCCATTCCCTATTTATGTATAAGGTTATATAAGCAAATTGCACTTTCTTGACATGCATTTGCGTTTTAAACCCAAAAAAATTTCAAATTTTTTAGCAAATAAATTTTGGCGAAATGTTTATGTACATTTTCCCGTTAATTCGAGTGGATGTAACCGGATGCCCCGAAAAAGTCCAAAATCCTCGGAATTCCTGACCCAAAAATGTCGGAATTTCTGGAAATCCGGTAAATTCAAAAATTACCGACCCCCCCCCCCAAACGCAAAATATCCGAGCCGGGAACCCGCCCAGCCTGTTTCAGGCTACACGAAAAATACCTGACCGACTTAAGCCATTTTTGTGCACCCTAGCCCCCCAGGGAACAAAATCCGGCGACAAATTCCAGAAAACCAAAACGCGACTAATTTGTAAATCAACAAGAAATTTAAAAATCGTTCTAACCAATATAATTACATATTACAATTCAACGCTATCCGAAATATGTCAATTAAATAAATAAATGGTATAAGTAATAATCAATCAGTTCTTCATATTAGAAGCCGCCACATTTTTCTTTACGAATAATGGCTCAACAGAAGCAGCACTTTTACGAGCGAACACTTTTTTGTACGCTTTCCGATAATCACTGCCGATTTACAAATAATAATTATAATTATTTTTAATTTGTTAACCACCTGTTAAGCAAAAGAATGGGCGTCCCACTAGCGGAGGCCAAAATGGGCACACACGTGATAATGCCGATTATGACGCTCAAAATATTGTTGCTAATTCGGCCTTGTGCCACCGGATCGGATTCGAAGCAATTGACGCCGAGGGGGATTATAAATTTAAAAAAGTCGGTGATCTGATTACGGGCAGCCGATGTGATCAGCCAGCCGATCAGAACCACCAATAAAAGCAAAAAAACTGATCGCAACATTTTGCGCATTGATTGTTCGGCATCTTAAAAGTTACTTTTTTTAAATTTTTTGAATGGTTAAAATATATTTTACGTTTTGAAATCGATTGAATTTGATTTGTTTTTCCTTTGGCCGTTTTAAAATGACGCCATAAAATCATGCCGAAAATTGCCGCATAATTTATGAGGCACAACGAAAGAATGACGTAAGCGGTCGTTGTGTTCAGAACGTCCGAATAAAGTCCGCTGTTACAGTAAATAAATCTAAATAAATTTAAATTAAATTTAAATTTTAAATTTAAATGTAATTATGTTTAAGAATTACCGGTCATATGGGAGGTTAATTATGGTCCAAATACCGAACACATTCAGGTTCATTATAAGGCCAAAAATTGTGCACAAATTCACTGCAATTAGTGAATACTTCCGAACTGTCGGTTTGTAATTCAAATTCATTCTGAAATAAATAATTTTTATTTATTAAAAAGAATATTTTTACTTCATTGGGTACAAAATGATCAGCAATCGTTCGATTGAGATCAAATAAATGGCCAAAATGGACGCGTACGACGCTACGGTAGACGCCATAAGCGTGCCCAGACAGATACGGTAGTCGAGCGGACTGATTTGGAAAAGGACGGCCAGCAAATTGACGCCGAAGGGGGCGACGACGAAAAGTTGGCACAGCGAATCGTAGGCGAGCAGCCAATTGCACACTTTGTGCTCCTTTCTAATTAGGTAATTAATTAAACACTAATTAGGTAATTAATTAAAAACATATTTAAATTATTATTTTTGTTTTAAATGTTACAGCGTAGCGAATGTGACCACAATGAGCGAAATGTTGAAGATAATCGAAACCGGAGTGAACACGTTCGGTAGCACAATCCAAGGCACAATTTCCGAAAAGTATCCAAACTTATCATAATAGACGAGTACATTGTCACGATAATAGTCCGACTAAAAATATTAAACTTTTAATGACATTATAAATTAAAACTTTAAAATTTACCGCAACTTGTGCCACTTTGAATTTGTAAGAGCATTTGGCGACGATTAATTGGTGAATCATTGAGCTGAAAATCCATTTGAAAAATGTGAAATTTTTCGAAGAATCCAAAACGGCAAATTTTGCCGTCAAATTATTTGAATCAAATTTAGCTGTCGTTGAAATGTTCAAATAATCGCAAATGTCGTCATCAGCCATTATTTATTATTTCAATTTAAAAAAGCTAATTAATAATAAATCATTATATTAAATGATGTTTTAATAGCTACTAATTCTTTTTAATTAAACAGAAAATTTATTAATTAATTCTTTTTTGATTGGTCGCTTTGCCTATCAAATGTTTTCAGTTTCCTTTAATAACTTTTTGCAAAGATTTTAATTTACATTTTGTTGGGCCTCTGACGTTACGTGTGAATTTCGCCCGAGGGGTTTTGCACCTTTTGTGGCAATTTGTGTTATTTTTCGTGAAATTTGACATTTAATGGGAAAATGCTTCTTTTGACTTTCTTTCACTGATAAACCAAATGCTAAAACAAAATTCGAAACACAGCACTGACGTTGATTCAAGTTCGGATAGGTAATTAATTTATTGTTACTAATTTGTGTCCATTGGCTAATTATGTACTTAATAATTAATTGTCTGTTGGACATAACGTCATAAAATGAAATTTAAATAAACAAAACGTCGAAAATGCCATTCATAAACGCGGAAGAGTCCAAATTATCCCTACAAACAATTGAATTTAAACGGCACTTTGTCAACTTCTTAAAAAAGAGCTCGAATAAAATTATAAAAATATATAAATGTTGTGATTATTAAGAAAGTTGATCCAAAAATTCATTTTGCAACACCGTCAGATGCTTGACACCGGTTTTGAACCATCAAATTGTACTTTAAATTCATTTTTTTGGGGTTTGGAAATACATTTTTATTTAAATAGGGTAATTACAATTATTATAAGAAAGAATTTTGAATTAATAGTGGTTTTTTGCTGCTAAGGTTTAAAATAATCAAAAAATCAATTTTCCATTTCGCTTTCTGTCACAAGCAAAATTGTGTGCACACTTTCCAGTGCCAACGTGTGCAAAAGCAAATCGGTGCCATTTATGTCATTCAACAGTTTATTGGCACTTTCTCTCATCCAACTCGGCAAATTTTGCAATGAAAAATTGTGCACAATTTGATTAAGCGATTCTTTGACGGGGATCAACTGATTGTACAACACAATTTGTCCATTTTCCATGCCGATCAGTCGCACGCCGTGGGACCTTTCGTCCTTTTCCAAATCGAACAAATCAATCGCCGTTTTATTCAAAGTGTCCATGTGTTGTGCCATCATTTCTAATGCAATTTTGGCTTGTCGGTATTTAAATGCGTTTTGGGGGGCCGTTTCTGTCATTTTGACGAGGCAATCGAAGGCATTTTCACACAAAATTTGATGCTCTTCATCGTCAGCAGTTGACAACAGCGGCAACATGGCCATTTCCTGAACTGCTTGCTGCATCTTTACATACATAAATTGTTTTTAATTACCTTTTTAGCTTTTATTTCAATTCTGCAATTTGGGCAGCTTTCACTTTTCTCAAACCTAAAAAGAAAATTGCAATTTAAATAAATTAAAATTAATTCTATTCAAAAATTACAATTTAACTAAACATAAAATTAATACCATTCAACTATGCAATTTAAATATGTATATAAAATTAATACCATTCAACTATGCAGTGTTCATGATAAACGTGCTAAAACATATGAAATTAATTAATTTTATTATTTATTTAAACTAATTTATAAAGTTTAAATGATTTATTTGTAAAATAATGTGATGTTTACGGGTGTTGAAAGGCGCTGACTCTGATGGATTTTTATTAATTTCTCTTCTTCCCCAAATTCCTTTAAGCAAATGGCACATTCATTGGCATTTCCCAACTCGTTTTTGTTCAAATATTCAAATTCAAAAAATTTCATTATAATTCTATAAGTAAATGCATAGTTTTTTATTAGTTTTTTTAAATCAACTGCCATTTTCACATCAAATGTTAGCGCCTGAGTCTTATAAAAGATTATTTTTTTAGAATTTTCCATTTATTTATAATTAATTTAATTTTATTGTATAAATTTTAGCAATAAAATACCCGCGGTGTTATTGAAGAATAGCCAGCAACACAAAAGTTTTCATCCAATGAATCAGTCATTCGCGGTCCAAATCCATCTGCCAATAAAATGGCAAAATTTGGTAAATTTTGAATTTCATTTTCATTAAAATGAACGCTCTGGTTAATGTAACCGAAATGGTCCACATTTTGGAGATTAATTGTGTAAAGCTTTTCAAAATTTGGTTGGTACAAAATGATTTCAATAAATCGAATTAACTGATGCTGTTGCGTTGTACCTTTAATATATATATCTATATATTTTTGGAATATTTTACATTTGTTGTTATCTGATCCGATTGTCTAACATTGTCGTCTTAATCATCTGATCGGTAGGGCTGGGATTTAAGCAAGAAAAAATTGCAAAATAGGCGCCTAACTAGTAGGGATGTTCGAGAGTCTCGAGTCGAGAAATTTCTCGGTATTTTGGGTCTCGAGTCTCGGTTCTCGGTAAATTTCAAGTCTCGAACATCCCTACTAACTAGGCATGAAATTTTTCTAAAATATGCATGAAATCTAGCCATATACTGATCGGACGATATCCGTCCGACATTCTGATTTTTACCAATGTAATGATCAGACATTTGGATGAATCCTACGATCATGACTTTGATCCATTCTCAAAAAACCCTCCATTTTTTTGAATTTAATAGTTCGGGATGTGTTTACCTTCATTTCCATCGTTCGTTGTCAGCTTAACAAAAAAGTTAACTTTTTTTGGACTTAAAAATTCCCCGCTAATTTCATGTTGAAGTTTGATTTCGCATTTTGCGCAATGCGCGTCAAGTTCATCTTTTGAAAAGTTGAATTGAAACGTTTGGGTGCGTTCTGGGTCCTTTTCCAATTTGATGTCCAAATCGACTTCAACAATTGTGTTCGCACTTTTATGATATTTTATTTTCCATTTGACAATTTCACCCGAACAATTTTGCACATTAGCATAATAAAAAAATAGAACAAAAATAAAATATAATAAAAATTGAAATTGCATTTGCAAAAGTGCCAACCAATCAACCAAAACTAAGTGATCCTAAAATTAATGAAAATTAAAACTAATTGCAATTTGTTACAATTTTTTTGTTTTTATTTTTCTTAACATTATTAGTAAAAGTAATAATTTAATATTTATTTATTCACAACGTATTGGTTATGGCATACCTAATCAATTTGTTGGCTTACTATTCATAACATGACAACACACAAATAAGCCGATCCCCGTCATATCCGGGAAAAAGTCGCCAAAAACATTTCAAAAAACATTTTTATTTGAATTTTTCTTCTTTTAAATGACTTTAAAAAAAGAGCGTATAGGCAAATTAGTGGTCCCAGAAAAGCATGTCCAGCAGGCTCACTTTATTTTCATTGTGAGTTTTGTTAAATTTCAAAGGTTTTTCAGTTCAATGAATTTATTTTGATGTGTTCATTTTCATTCGAATTTAAATAAAATTTTTCTGCTTAAACATTTATTAATGATTATTAAAATGATTATACAAATTAAGTAGAAAGTATCACATTTTCAATCTCTACGAAAGCCGGCCGCATTTCTGAATTGGGCACAATTTCCATTTTATCCTTTCGACTTCAATTCAATTTGGTCGAATTGTGAAGCATTGAGAGCTGATCCTAATTTAAAATTTTCAATTTAAATTAATATATTTAAATAAATTTGTGACCATTATTTTCGGCATCATGTCCTCGTAGTCCGTGTTGTAAACTTGGGAACGGACAAAAAGTTCTTTATCGGCTGGCTCCGGGTAAAGCTTAGCCATTCCATCCTAAAATCATTTTGAAATAATAAATAACGCTTTTCCCTTAAAAATATGTTTTTACATAACTAATTACTTTAAATTGCACTCCAAAATGGTTTATATACAAATTAAAAAACTTAAGCACTTTATAGCATTCCTCAGCAATCGCAACGGCAATTTTAATTGAAATTTCGGGCACTTTATCCAGCGACGGGTACAGACAACCCGACGCAAGTTCGGCGTCAGTCACCGATTCGGCCAATTTCTGAAAATTGAAATTAACCACTAATTTGTAAATTTTAAATTGATAATTTAAAATAATCAATCATCAAATTAAAAAATTAAAAACGAACCACCGCCGCGATCAAAAACAATTTGTTGGCAATGTGCGCGACTTTGAACAACATAATGCCAAGCGCGACGCCGGGGAAAATGTACGAATTGTTGCATTGGCCCGGAGTAAATGTGCGCCCGTCCGCAATTTTTACGGCCGCAAACGGACTGCCAGAAGCAAACAAAGCGGTGCCCTAACAATTAAAAGCAATTTGTTAAAATACAAAAATGTTCAATATTAATAATTTGTTGCGGCACATTTGTGCCAAAGTAAGCCGCTTCTGCGGTGCATTCGGATTTGCTTGTCGGATTGGACAGGGCGAAAATGATCGGGCGCTTGTTGAACTTGGCCATTTCTTTGACGATCGAATCTGTGAAGGCGCCGCGAATTGTCGAGACGCCGATGATGGCCGAGGGTTGGACAGCCTAAACTTTTTTGAACGTATTGGAGGCGCCCGCCAATCACTCTGATCAAAAATTTGTTCAAATTTGTTATGCCAAAGTTTATTTTGACGATTATAAAATTGTTTGTTTTTAGGAGAACTCTCTGCACCTTGACCACATCGGCCAAATCCTTCAGGTCGGCCATTTCTTTGGCAAAAGGCTTTTGAACTTCCATCAGATTTTTGCGCGATTTGATCACCAACCCGTCCGATTTGACCAGAAAGATGCGATTACAAGCTTCTTCCCGAGAAAGGCCCTCAATTTGCATTTGGCTGACCAAAAGTTCCGAAATTCCAATTGCCGCCTAAATAAAAGGTTCAAAATATTTTTTTAAAACAATTAAACCGAATTATTATTGCGCTTTTTTAGTTATTTTTCAATTGAAACGATAATTTTAAAATAAATATTCGGAATTTGATCAGTTTTTTTGATTGATTTTGGGAGTCGAACGGCGCTTAAATTTATTTACCGTTCCAGCGCCGTGGAATAGGAATTTCGATTCACAAATTTTCCTTCCGGTTATTCGCACTGCCGCCAAAAGTCCAGCCACCGAAACTGAAGCAGTACCCTAAAACTAATTATTATTATTATACATACAATTTTACCCCTGGAGGGTTTGTTTTTTGGACCTGAATGTCATCGTTAAATGTGCAATAATCGTCTTGGTAACGTTTCAATAAGCGATCGGCATTGTTTTTGCCGAAATCCTCAAATTGAATTAAAAGGTGTTGGCCATATCTAAAAAAACGTTAAATATTAACGTTTTTAAAGCAATTAGAATTTAATTAAGAAGTGTTAATTAATTCATTTAATTAATTTAAAATATTATTTGAACAGTCGAGAACACACTTCTTGCGACATGCCACCATGAAATTGTCAATGAATTGGTCGTATTGTTCGCCGCGTACACGCGGTTGTCGCAGTCCCATGTAGTCGGGGTCGTTCAACAATTTGGCATTGTCCGTGCCGACGTCCAACTGAACGGGCAGACACCACTGGGGCTGCACACCGCCGAGCGCCACGTAAAGCGACAATTTGCCAACCGAAATTTCAACTCCTGAAGCAGAAAAGCATTAAGTTTTGGACAAAATTTAAATTAACATAAAAATAAATTAAAATTGGGCTGAATTTGGCACATTTTGAAACCGTTCGTTCAACTTACCGCCCACCCCCAAGTCGCCAAGGCCCAAAATTCGCTCCCCGTCCGTCACAACAATTGCCCGAACGTCCTGAACCCGGCCAACTGTTTTTTATTCCCAATTTATACAAAATGTACCGGATGTTTCCAGTTGCCGAGCACCCGATAGATTGCGCTCACATTGTTATGGGAGTTTATATTCACAAAAAGAGCCCTTAACAAATACATATTTAAACAACTTAAATTAATTAATAAATTATAAATTGATAATATTTTAATATTAAATTGCATCACATTTTTACTTTGGATATCTGTACTCAAAATTAATGCACGCGTCCCCAACAGTCGGCTAAAGCATAAAATGTGCTTTTCTCACTTTTATTTTTAAAAGTACCGTGTACACAATGGGCAACAGTTCGCCAAGATGTTCCCGCATTACTCGGAAGAACAGCTTCTCATTACGTTCCTGTACAAATTTTGATTTTTTTTAAATTAAATTAAATTTAAAATAAAATTAGCATTTTACGCGAAGTGCCTCCAACTGAACGAATCTGGCCATGTCGTCGGGTTGAGCGCGTAAATGTTTGATCACCCGTCGCACTTGGTGTTCCTGGCTCCTTTAATAAATTAATTTAAACAAATAGAAATGTAAATTTAAATATTTTAAAATATATTTTTATGTACTTACATCATTCCCTGCGGCATAAGACCTTCTATGCCAAACATGTGGCGTTCTGCCAACGAATGGGCAAGGCCCTTAAATTTTGTTTATTTTAATTTTAATTATATTTAAAACAATACAAAATAAGCATTTTTTTTTACATTTATTTTGAGCAGTTTTCGTACATTTTGGAGAAGAGAAAGCCGTCCAGCCATTTTACTTCTTTATGTACTTATATTTTTCATCTATCTCTCTAAGCAAATAAAGTGATCGTTCCCAGAAGGACGGACTCTCTCTGTCTCTGCCCGTCTCTTTTTCTCTCCCCCCACTCTCTCACCGGCAAATTTCTCTCTGTCTCTTATACACATCTAGATGTGTATAAGAGACAGTAATTTCTTCTCTGAAAGAAAACTGTTGTTTGCCGCCAACTTTCCCTGTTTTTTTTTGCTCACATGTAACGGAAGACGCCCTCCTGTACGTTGGGC